>CM074284.1:27222870-27432870 GCA_037194245.1 Opsariichthys bidens
CTCAGCATATGTGAGTGATAACTCTGATTTATGGTAATCTGCTTGCTTATTGTTGTAACAGAACAACAGAGGACAATAATGACAAGATCTTTGACTTAAAGAGAAAAACAGCAAACGTCCAGAAAATAAGAAACTAAGGCTGCGTTCACACTCGTCATGTTTGGTTGGATTAAAACGAACCCTGGTGCGATTGCTCAGTTAGTGCGGTTCATATGTGAACGCTGCCAGCCGAACCCTGGTGCGCACCAAACAAGAGACCGCTAAAAAGATGGTCTCGGTCCGCTTCCAAACGAACTCTGGTGCGGTTCGACTGATATATGAACGCAACACGGACCAAAGACGTGTAAACCAACCAAAAACAGGACGTGATGTCACAAGATGCGACGCTACAGGTCAGCTGATTCGACGACGCGGGAAGATCGGCGTCTCCAAAATGAGTCGAGGGCAAACGTGGAGCAACGAGGAGGTGAAGTTTCTGTTTCTGCGTACGACGGAGGAAATCCTGCTGCTGTTTTGAATGTTTTGAACATTTTATGAGCTCTTCGTGAGTTCTCAGCTGGGAAAAATAAAGCATGAAATGATGGCGTTTAATCCAGAACACAGCGTTGCTTTGAATGTTCGGTAAGCGAGCTCCGTCGAGAAATATACATCATAAAAGCCGACCAATCAGGTCGTGACCGTATCCCTACGCCTTTGGTTCGGTTACTTAAGTTTCGCTGTTAAAAATGCCAGTGTGAACGCTAAGAGGACCAGGACTATATGTTTTGTTTTGTTTTTTGGACCAAACAAACTACAAGTGTCATGATTTCCATTAGGTTTGTTTTTTCAGAGCAGAAGGAGGTAATGCTCGTTTAATTGTTTGCCTAAACTCAACTAAGCAGCTGAAACAGTCCGTATCCGTATTTTATCACTGTACATGCAGCATGTTTTGTTCAATGAGAAAAAGCAGCAATAATATAACGAGCGCTGAGATCCTGACCTGCTCGGAGTTTTCAGGGTAAATCTGGAAGACCGCGCGCCCTCCTCTCGCCTACAACAACAACAACAACATCATCATCAACATCTGTCAGTTCCTGCTGATGAAATCCCAGCTGATTTAACTCACCAGTGCAGAGTACAGCGTGCTGAAGAAGCGATACAGTCTCTTCGGAGGACTGTGCGTCTTCTTATCGGCGTTACACAGCCACTGCAGCGCTGAAATACTGACGGCAACAGGACAGACACAGCTGACATGTGACGCCAAACACTCTGCCTTCTGCTCTCACACAACCCTTCATGAGCTCATACCTTATACAGCCATCGAACATGCCCGGTCTGAAGGGCATTCCCTGACCCATGTCTCCCAGCACCAGATCTCCCTCCACCTCCCGCCGCAAGGCAACATCTGCACAGAAGCACATGATCTATCTACTGTAACACTGATTCATTTGCTTTGTGGATTACAGGTGTAAGATGGTCATTTACTTTGAATCTGATGCTATAATGAGAAGACTCTACGTGAGTCAAACTCGTGCAGGTCAACAGTGTGGGGGTGTGTGTGTGTGTGTGTGTGGAGTATATATATATTCACCCAGCATAGCTGTGCTGATGTCCACACCAACCCAGTAGTGACCGACCTCAGATAAATAATCTCCACTGAGTCCAGAGCCGCAGCTGACAGATTCAAGCAGTATTAAGCAGGTGAACATGGCTTTACCAAACCAACAGTGTAACACGTTCATGAAGTTACAGAGCAGCTCTTACCCCACATCCAGCAGGTAACAGGGCTGATCATCTGGAAGACTGAGCAGCTCGACGGCTCGCTCCGACATCTGTGTCTGGATCTCTATCATCCGAGAACTGCAGAGCAGACAGACAGTCTGTCAGACAAACTGATAGACAAACTGACAGTCAGACAGTCCGACAGTCAGACAGTCCGACAGACAGACAAAGGAATGGAAAGAGAAAACAGACAGACAGTCAGTCCGACAGTCAGTCCGACAGACAGACAGTCAGTCAGTCCGACAGACAGTCCGACAGACAGACAGACAGTCCGACGGTCAGTCCGACGGACAGTCCGACGGACAGTCCGACGGACAGTCCGACGGACAGTCCGACGGTCAGTCCGACCGACAGTCCGACAGACAGTCCGACAGACAGACCGACAGTCCGACAGACAGTCCGACAGACAGACCGACAGTCAGTCCGACAGACAGACCGACAGTCAGTCCGACAGACAGACCGACAGTCAGTCCGACAGACAGTCCGACAGACAGACCGACAGTCAGTCCGACAGACAGACAGACAGACAGTCCGACAGACAGACAGACACACAGTCCGACAGACAGTCCGACAGACAGTCCGACAGACAGTCCGACAGACACAGACAGACAGACAGACAGTCCGACAGACAGTCCGACAGACAGTCCGACAGACAGTCCGACAGACAGTCCGACAGACAGTCCGACAGACAGACAGACAGACAGTCCGACAGACAGACAGTCAGTCAGTCCGACAGACAGACAGTCAGTCAGTCCGACAGACAGACAGTCAGTCAGTCCGACAGACAGACAGTCAGTCCGACAGACAGACAGTCAGTCCGACAGACAGACAGTCAGTCCGACAGACAGACAGACAGTCAGTCCGACAGACAGACAGTCAGTCAGTCCGACAGACAGACAGTCAGTCAGTCCGACAGACAGACAGTCAGTCAGTCCGACAGACAGACAGTCCGACAGACCGACAGTCAGTCCGACAGTCAGTCAGACAGACAGACAGTCAGTCCGACAGACAGTCAGTCCGACAGACAGACAGACAGTCAGTCCGACAGTCAGTCCGACAGTCAGTCCGACAGTCAGTCCGACAGACAGACCGACAGACAGACCGACAGATAGAGTCCGACAGACAGACAGACCAACAGACAGACAGACAGTCCGACAGACAGACAGACAGTCCGACAGACAGACAGACAGACCGACAGACAGACAGACAGTCCGACAGACAGTCCGACAGACAGACAGACAGTCCGACAGACAGACAGACAGTCCGACAGACAGACAGACAAACAGTCCGGCAGACAGACAGACAGTCCGACAGACAGTGCGACAGACAGTGCGACAGACAGTGCGACAGTCCGACAGACAGACAGACAGTGCGACAGACAGTCCGACAGACAGTCCGACAGACAGTCCGACAGACAGACAGTCCGACAGACAGTCCGACAGACAGACAGACAAAGGAATGGAAAGAGAAACAGACAGACAGACTGATAGACAGAAGAACAGACAGGCAGACAGACAAATGGATGGACAGACAGACGGAACAAAAAAATGGACAGACAGATGGACAGACAGACAAAGGAATGGATAGAGAAACAGACAGACGGATAGACAGACAGATGGACAAACAGACAAATGAAGAGATAGAGGGACTGACAGAAGGATAGACAGACAGGCAGACAGACAAATGGATGGACAGAGAAACAAATAGATGGACGAACAGAGCAACAGACAGACTGAGACGGATGGATGGAGAGACAGACGGAAGGACAAACAGACAGACAGGTGGACAGAGAAACAGGCAGACGTACAGAGAAACAGACGGACAGAGACGGACAGATAGACAGACGGACACACAGACAGATGGATGGACAGATGGACGGACAGCAAACCGAAAGTATAGCGAACAGAGTCATACCACGCAGTGGAAAAGCGTCATTACATTCATCATGTGCACGGATTTATGATTCACATTACTATGATGTATAATTATTAACAAACCCAAGTAATTAATCCGTTCAAGAATTAAATGTTAAATATGGATACACAAAAATAAAATGTATCACGCACAAAACATCCTTATCATTACGGTTAATGTCAATGTATTGCAGAAAGAGCGAGTCAAATAATCAGCATTTCTACTTACTTCTGGGAGTATTTCTTGGCCTCTTCTTCATTGTAGAACTGTAAACGTGAAAACAACAATAAAAATTTGCATATATAAAACACACCAGACTCCCGCATTTTCTTTCAATATGCCTACATTTATGATCGGTTGTTGTTAATCTTCTATTTTATTGTTTAGTCAAATCTGATCGTCCAGCTGTCTCGATGATCTTTAGGTCAGGGTTCAAAGGTTCAGGGTCAGACACTGATGGATCCTACTGAAGCCCTATTCTTCATATTCTGTACAGCGGTCAGTTCTGTGACCTTCCCATTATCAAGGGCCGATATTTGCCACCTAAAACTGATCTTTAGGGCCCAGTCGTTTAAAAGAAATGTGATCGGATATCAGTTATTGGATTGGGTTAAATCTTGAAAATAAAAAAAAGGATCTAGGATTAGATGCCGTAATCCAATCTTGGTTTTGATCTGGATCAAACCTCAGTATGTGATGTTCAAAATAATCCAAAAATGATCCCAACCCCCACAGAAGGGTGGGATTTCAGAACAAAAATTGATAAAACTATTATCAAATATTACAATGGTTTACATGACATGTAGTCCCGTTCACACTCACAGCGCTGCGGATCCGGATCGGGTGTATCTGGATCGGAGTGATCCAATGAAATGTTGCTTTGAGAAACAGGCATAAAAGTACGACGGATTACCTGATCCCGGTTAACAAAACTGGGGATTTCTTAACCCGGAACATTCTGATGCAGATTAAACTTTTTGAACAACTGGGTGCATTTATGTGGTATAAAAAAAAATTATATGCAGCTCTTGAGTCACATTTTGTACAATATCTGCATCTTTTTTATTGAATAAGACACTGTCTGTTAACAAACAAATTAGATAGATAGATAGATGACAGATAGATGATAGATGATAGATAGATGATAGATAGATAGATGATAGATAGATAGAAGATAGATAGATAGATAGATAGATAGATAGATAGATAGATAGATAGATAGATAGATAGATAATTAAAATCCCAAACTGCATCCTGTTCTTCACAGATGTGTGATTATTATGATCAATTATTGGATCATTTAGCAGGTAAACTCATGAAGACGCTTCAGAACTTCAGATATTACTGAAATATGAGCAGCGTTTCACCTCAATCCACAGCAAAGATGGGGGAAGTAACTCACAGTGTGTGTTTTGTATGTTGTGTCCATGTTAAATCATCGACTCATGATCACTCACCACCTCCGGAGGAGCCATATGCTCAGGTCGACGGCAACTTGAAGACATGATGATACTGACAGAAAATAAACCTGCGCGCAGTCACTAGAGATCACAACACTTACTGTAGCGACACATGGGCGTCAGGCGTGTGGCCAGCGCCGATGACGTCTTCTCCACGCGACGCGCGCGTCGATTCCTGCAGGCGGCGCTAAGCGGCTCAATCCTCCCCTGAACTGGTTCAAAGTCCACAAGTTTTATATGTATATATGCAAATTGTATAATATCCAAGTCACACATTTCTAGTAATTGTGAGGTTGATTCTCGTTTTGTATTTTCAGAAAGTTTTGGAATATTTTTTCCCGCCCCCAAATTTGTCACTACCGAAACACAATGATAAAGTAGGGTTACATTGACCTATTAATATTGTGTTTACATCAATCTTCTAAATATATATTTTCAATGATTTATAAAAAAAAAAAAAGTTTTCACACATAAAAAAAAATAACAATTACATTTTTAACATTATTTCAAGAGTAATTTATGAGACTTGTTGTATTTTGAATCGAATTTTTCTTTTTAAAAGTCATTTAATCATGTTGATTTCAAAGTGAAGGATTCGTTAGTTTGAACACTATCTTAGTTGATCATTCCATATACTTTATTTTTGATAAAATATCCCATGTTTCGGTCGTGACGGCATCACATCACATGATGATTTGCATAACTGTACTAAAATGTTGTTTATTTCCCCCAAATAAATGATTGTGTTCCCTTTGTCACTACCAGAACAATGATGTTGTCTCGGTCGTGACAATTTTAGATACTTTGAGCTAGATGCTAATCAGCACATGGTTAGCTAGCACAGTTCTGAACAGTTTTACACACACAAAAACTACATTTTATGGAATAAACCCCAAAAATGTTTGCTTAGTTGCCGAAAAAGGTGTTTGGAAGTGACGTTTGAAGGGGTGGATTCTGGAATCCACTGCCCCTTCAATATATATATATATATATATATATTGAGCGATTTATCACGAAATTATCTTTCTAAATATTGAATTATTTAGAATGACTAACTTCAACTTATGTTAAAGCATTTATTTTCATTTTCAAACACTAGAAAATACTGATGTATATTGTCTGTACCTCGGACTGAGAGAAAAGTACAATTTATCAGTATGTTTTGGTAAAGTTTTCTGTTCAGAGCAAAGCTCAGATCGACTTCAGCCTTGAAGAAACTGTGAATCATGTGTATCTATGTATGTGCGCTCAGTGTTCTGTACAGGTGCATTATGGGTACTGGTGGACTATTGGCATCTGGACTGGAGACCTGAAGGCGCCTAGGCCTGACCTAAAAGGACATTCTGTGCCTAAGTTCAGGGTCCGGAAAATTACCAGTTTTGTCTAGTGTTCTTAACCAATCAGTATCTTAGTAATGACGTAGTTAGTGGACCCTGTTAGAGTATAATTGTTCTGGAAATGAGAGAGAGAGAGAGAGAGAAAGAGAGAGAGAGAGAGAAAGAAAGAGAGAGAGAGAGAGAGAGGCCTATACAAACTCCTTGTGAGACTTGAAGCTGCTTCTGCTGATGAAACTGCAAACTATTCTTTATTAAAATTTTCTTCAATTTATTTATTTTTTAACTCTTCATTTATCATATCTGGTCTTTTGGGTCTTTAACTGTAAAATCCCCTACACGTTCCTTGAAGTTCCACACAGATTTCAGACTTCTGAACACATTGAACTCATAATGATGGTGTATCTACTGTGAAAGAGAGGCGATGAGAGGGAATATTTCCTGATCAAACATGCAGAAGTGTGTTAAAATCAGTCTCAGACAATGGACTGAAACACACACTGCTTCGGTAGTGACGTGAAAATGCTTTAACGATTTCACATTAAAATATAAAATATTTTGTTTACTTCACGTTAAAAAAAATCTATACGACAATGTAAAAAATTGGAAAAAACTCATTTTCACAGGTTGAAATGTTCAGGACAGCCTCCTCCCAATTGAAAGTACTCAATAAATGATGATTTTTATATATTAAGCTTATTGATATCATTGTTGAATTCAATAGAAAATAGAAGGATCTTAGTAAAATATCTAAAATTTGAATACTTAAATTAGTTTTATATGTTTTTTGGGTTGTGGGACAGCACCAATTCTCTAGAATATAATCTTTTAAGGATTTTTTGTTTTAGCAGCACACAAAAAACACGTTTTGAAACCAGATTTTGTTTTATTTAGTAAAAAAAAAAAAAAAAAAATATGGAAAATGTCAACACATTTACAAACAATACGATGTGCTACAAGACCACTTAAAGGAAACTTTATTACGGAACACACTTTTCCTTTGGGATCAATTGAATGTGCCAGGATCAACATAGGCATAGGCCAGGAAGTCTCCCAGCTTGTTCCCTTTATCGTCATAGTGGAACATCCGAAAGCACTGGTCACAGAACAGGCAGGGGTCCGTCGGCGCCAGAGCGTCGTTGGACGTTATCCACCTGCTGATGTAGAGATGACACACGGAACACTTCCGCGTCACGACCCGGTGCTTGTGAGTGATGAGCGGGTAGAGCTTCGCGTCCAAACAGTCGTCCTGATGGACCAGTCGGACGTCCGTGAGGATCACGACGTGCTCGCAGTCGCCCTGGTGAGTGTAGAAATACGGAAAGCCGATCTTCATCTTCAGGTCACAGAAAGACGTGTCCTCCATCTTAGCCGTCCGGAAGCTCGGGAAGTCTCTGGTCCGAGCCCACTCCTGCGTGGTCGCGCTGATGTCTTGGCATTCTGGGAAGCGCGTGTCGTTGAAGAAGGTGCCGTTGAGGAAGAAGAAGGCAGACTTGTAGTGGTCCTTGCTGATGAACTGAGGCACCATGTCTGGGGTGTTGCTGAACTCTCCGAACACCTGCAGGTCGCTGACGCAGCAGATGGCGTCCCGCAGGTCCGTCAGCCTCTGAGAGCCCAACACATGCACGGTCTGGAACGCCCTGACCCGCTTGAAGCGCTGAAACAGAACGGGGTACATGATGTTGAAGGTCAGGACGATCTCGCCCTCTGGGATCAGGTCTGCGGGGTCATCGGGCTTCTTGCCCACAAATACCATCTCCATTTCATTGGCGTAGATCTCATGTCTGTCCAGAGTGTCTCTGGTCAGAGTTTCTTTGTAATCTTGTCTTCTCTTGCGGAGTTTCAGTGTGGAGAGATGAGGATCAGGTGGCAAGCTGTCTGGATCTTCATGTCCACTTCTCAGGGAGTCCACACTGCAGATGTTTTTGAGCTCCTGTAAAGTCTTGGGATCAATGCCCAGCTCTTCGATGAACTCCACGTCCTCGATCTCTGGGGCTGTGTCACCGAAGGAAATCACCTCCGGGTTTAACGCAGCCAGCCACAAATCTCGAAACGCGCCGATGTGAAACGCCTTCGAGTTCACGTTCACCACTTCATAAGCAGGCACGTGTTCGTGTTGCTCTTGCTCGCGCGTCAAAACACTTCCCTCCGCCATGATGCGCTAAGAATCGAACTACATCGCCTGGATTTTAAGGGCTGGTGTCTGATATCCAAATGCCGCGCAAGGCTCTACGAAGAGAAAGAGTATAAACAAGCATCTTAGTCATCAGTCGACTGTGATTCGTCCACGCTGAAAAGCGGTGTGAAAAGTAACGGGTGTCACGTGACAGCGGCGTCTGCGTGAAGATGCGTTATTATTGACAAATATCGACGGTGACAAAATCGAAGCGTTAAAATGGGAGAGTTGTTGTTTTAAACCAATTTAATTTATGAATTAGAAACGCGCATTTTATCTAACGTTAAAGCTAACTTTTTTGTGTTCAAAATTTACACAAACCTGATGAGCGAGTACATAATGAATTTTCTAAACCGTGTTTTTGTCTGATCCTGAATCGCTACGGTACACCTATAATAAGCGTTTCTGCTCGGACTATTTTAGGCTGGCGCAGGTCACAGTACCTCGTCATAGACATAAACAGAGAGAAGTAGTTCCGGCTACAATGTTCCTCCGCAAGACGCGTGCAGTTCGGTTTATCAACAGCTGGAGCGCAGATTTAATATCGACCACAATAATTGTATTTTCTGTGATAGTGACATTGAAACAACTGTATTTTTTTGCTTTTTGGTCGGATGTGTACGAGTGGCTTAAAGTTTTCGGTTAATGTGATTTCTCAATTTTCTAAAAATGATATTTTTTGTATACTAATGGCAGATCTAAATATTCAATTTTTGCTAACTAATGTTTTAATTTTGAGAATTTTTTTCCTTCACAAATATAAGCGCCTTAAAGCAAAACCATTGTTTTCTGTTTTTCAAAAAAGAGTTTTGGTTATACTGTAAAACTCTAAGGATGTTAAAATGCATGACAGGAAAACAAAAACTATTTACTTTAATAAGGAAATTCAAATTAGAAGATCCTGGTGTGTAACATTTTTTCTTTTACTTTCTCTTGTATTTCAATACTGCCTTATTGTACTTGTTTCCTTTTGTAATTAAAAAAAAACCAAACAGCTAAAGGCGCCAAAGTGTTTGCAGCTATAACTGGCATTCTAGCCGTTTCGATGAGAGGATCATGTTATTAAAAATGAATTTTGAGTTGATAGATATTTTACAAAAGAATTCACGAGATGAATGTTTGAGATCGTTTGCGCGATCTTGACCCACACTAACCAGCAGGTGGCGGTAATGCAACTAAAAACTGAAAGCCAACCGCCATTGAAAATCAAGAAGAAGCTCTTTGACAGAAAGCACGGCGCTTCCTGTGTATTCAGTCTCTGATTGGATAATATCACTGTTTTGCCGGATGTCGGTCTGGTCATGGCGGAGGTCAGCGGCTGTGTGAGGAGCGGAGCGCACAAACTGTTTGTTTTTAAAACGCTACGGACGCGTTGCCACTTTCACACCCGCTGCGCCTGCGGGCGGGCGTGACGGGATCACGCGCGCACAGCTTCAGGGCAGCCGGTGACGCTTCCGCTCCGCTCCACCGCAGCCGAACCGCCTATTACGACATCTTGAAAGTTTCCCCGAACGCGACGCAAGCCCAGATCAAGAGCGCCTATTACGAACAGTCGTTCCTGCATCACCCGGACCGCAACCACAGCCGCAGCGAGGAGGCGGCGCGGAGCTTCGCGCTCATCGCGGAAGCCTACAGTGTGCTGGGCAGCAGCGGCCTCCGGAGGAAGTACGACCGCGGCACTCTCGACCACACCGACGTGCAGAACGCCGGGAGACCGCCGTCTTCACACGCGTCCAGCCAGCGGACTCGACGCGCCGCCCCCAAGAGCGGCGGCGACGCGTACTTTGACTTCGACGCGTTTTACCAGGCGCATTACGGCGAGCAGCTGCAGAGAGAGAGGCAGATGAGACACCGACAGGAAGAGCTGCGGCGGCTGCAGGAGGAGAACTTCCGCAAGTGGAAGCAGGGGAAAGTGACCGAGGTGACGGTCGCGGTTCTGCTCATGTGTGGAGGCGTCATTCTCCTGAGCTTGAGGTCCTGAACGAGTGTAGAAACTGACTGAACGGAATTCTGTTGGTTTGTGTCAGATATATCAGGCTATTTGTCTTCAGGAACGGATTTAATGGTGCTTCGAGTAGCGGTTGAACGAGTTTCCTGTGAATGTGCGATTTGTGAGCCTAAAAAGGTAAATAATAATAATAAACTCTGTATATATCTTCCTCTTACAGCGTCTCTTCTCTGATGTCGAGGGCGGGGCAACCTGTCACTCAAATAGCAAACCACAACCATCCAATCAATTCCTCACAGACACAATCAAGCCCCGCCCACATTTGTTCTCGTTTGCGAAGCGTTTCACTCAGACTTGAATCGATCGCAGCATATTCTCTTGAAGCAAATGACTTTTTTTTTTTTTTTTTCATTCCCACATTTTTTTCCCCATTCCCACAAGTATTGTCAGTGAATATTAGTTTTTTTTCAATTGCTAACAAGCATTGTTCAATACTGAAAGCACATTTTCAAAACTCTTCACACATGAATGTTGGCCAAAAAGTTCATCTCACCTCCAAAACTCACTCAGACCAGCATTTCTCATTCAGAAAACACACATTTCATTCACAACACACTGACTTAAAAAACACCGACAACAGGAAGGATTACATCATTGATGAACTTTTTTTTTTTTTTTAAAGTTTCAATGATTTTCCTCATGAATTAGTTCTTCATATAGAATACTGTAACACAATTTCACTTTATTGAAAGCGTTTGTAACACAAATGAATCAGAAATTAATCAAAATTTCATTTTTTTTATATATATAAGAATATAGTACTTGAAAATTATAACCAAAAGAGGGAAAAAACTCCAGGGCTGCAATGATAATAAAAAAGAATATTCTACACATTTACTGTAACAACATTTGTAGTTGTTCATTACAGTAAATTACAGTGATGGTTCAGAACACCTGGGTGGAATTGCAGCTAAAATTGCAATGAGCTAAATTTAAATTTTTGGCTATAAAATTGAGAATATTTTAAAATTATTACTGCTTGGAATTTGCCATCGTTCTGTTTTGAATGTGTTTTTAATCATTTTGAATGCAGTGTGTCAGCATTAGAAAAAAGTGCTGAAAATCCACAGTATTTTGCATGTTGTGGAGCACGAATGGGAAAAGAGTTCCTGAATTTTGAAAAGTGTGCTCACTGAATGCATTTCGTCTGAAAGCAATGAAAAATGGTTCACAGTTTGGTCTGCATCGACTTCTGTTTCGCTGACTCTGTGAAGAGTTTTGAAAATGTGCTTTCAGTATTGAACAATGCTTGTTAGCAATTGAAAAAAACTGTAAAACACTTCTGGAAGAACGCGCTTTTGACATTTGAATTTTATATATAATATACACTGTAGTCTTTTAAAAAGGCATCTGGAATAATTAACTAAGTGCAATGTAGATTTCAAAACATCCACCCATAAAAATAATAATAATCTGCACGGCTCCAGTGGGTTAATAAAGGCCTTCTGAAGGGTTTTTGTAAGAAAAAGAGCCTGTTTAAAACTTTATTAACTATAATAAGCTTCATACGCATGATGTAACAATGAACGCGGAAGTGCAGAGGATCGCAAAAGAAATCTTAATAAAGTTTTGAATATGGATATTTTCTCTTCTGAATGCGTTTATTAACCCCTGCAGTCAGATGGATTACTTTCGTGATGGAAGAGCATGTTTTTTTGGGGCTTCAAAACACTATCGTTATAAAAAAGAGCCAGGATGTTTTTTTAATCCTCGCGCTCGTCACATTTTTCACAAATGACCGATATTTAAAAAAAAAAAAAAATTATTATTTATTTCAATTAAATTAACATACTATATTTTAGTTTGATTATATTTTTATTTAATATTCTGTATTTTTAGGGGTTTTTTTTTATGGTAAAAAATTACGTTCACGCTGTAGTTAATCCATTTATTGACTTTTTAAGCATAAACCTGACATTTTTTGACTTAAACTGTCGTGAATTATGAACGCTTTAAAGCGCAGACGTAGTTTTGTTCTCTTTTTAAAGATTAAATTATTGCTGTGAAAAGGTAAAGAATTTTACTTTTATTGTTATGAAAATTGCTCAAAAATTCTATTTTAAATTTTTCGGTGAAATATATATATATATATATATATATATATATATATTTAAACATTTTACTCTAAAACTATACAAGTTGTGTTAAAAAATTTGAGCTTGATATCTCAATAAATGCGCTTTTGTTTGGCCGCAGTACCGAAAGTTTTCACTAGGTGAAATTCGTCATTTTTGACCGAGAGGAGCACAAGTGTGACTCTTTTATTCAGACTATTTAACCTTTTCAAATCATGTCCGTGATTTTTGTGTGTGTGTGTGTGTTCATATAGGAAGTGCCAAAACCTTTACCAAATTTTGTACCATTCCAATGAAGTAAAAAGTTCTAAAAAAAAAGACAAAACGTAATTTTTTTTCCCCAGAGGATTAATATAACTCCGATTGTGTTTGTCTGTAAGAGTCATATACACTTTGAGTGAACATCTTTAGGTGAACGGTTGAGAAAGAAAACGCGTGTGTAACAGTATAACGGATCCGTGCGTCAGCTCTTAAAGTGACAGCAGCCTAATAAACCTGCTGCCAAATTATAAGATAATATTAACAATATCTATATGGTAGTTTTTCTCCGTGTATCTGTTAAAACTGTGGCCAGTGAAAATGCTGAGTGGAAAACCACTAGACAGGTTTATGTCAAACCTTAAAATAAAAAAGTGGCTTAAAATTTACACTTGATTATAAGGATCCTGTACATTAAACCTTATTTTCAGTATAAATATGAGCTTTTATTAAGCATAATTGTTGCTGATTTTCATTTTTCAAAATGTATATATTGCTAGTTTTGTCAGTGGGTTGAGTAGGAAACCTCACAGAACGTCTCGTCATTCACTTTATTCACAGAAATATAAAGTTTAATGTGAAGGTTATCACTTTGTACAAAAGCTCAGAATGATCAAAACTCATTCCACTACTAGCATAAAGACTTGATATAAAAACAAAACTCAGCAGTTGACAACAAATAGTGACTAAATGAAACCAGGGAAATGTATGCAAGCTACAGTACAGCTTTTAAAATGACGATTGGCACATGAACCGGCCTGTAAATGTTGAATAACGACATACTCTCCCCCCAAATGTGTGATTCAAGAACTCATACGTGTTAAATCAGCAGGAATATGCGAACGCAAACTTTAACGCTACACCACAGAACCACATCTCGCTTTCCTGAGGCTGGCGTGAAGAAGCTGATGTTGTGCGGCTCGCTCTTCAGTGGACACAAACCCCTGAAATAACGGTGGGTGTCCACTAGGGTAATCGAGTCCACAAAACTACATCCATTCCACTTTATATTAAATGAAACGTGTCCAGCTCTGAAGCAGGCCGTGGTGAATTAGAGGTCACTCAAGGATCTTTCACATCGATTATAATTTAGTAATTCTCTGTCGGGTTGTTGCTGTCAAAAATAGCTGGAAACTTTTTAGCTTCACTCTTTACAAGATATTGATGGTTACTGTAGAAGTGTGCCGTTTTAATCAGTCAACTCCCGAACCGATTTAACATTGTGACTGTATATCTGTCGCATTAACCCCGAATCTAACTTTCTGACCTGCCAATTGAGCCTTCGCTGGCAGTTTGATTGACAGGCGATCTGACCAATCATAACCCTGAATCCGACATTTTGTCATCAAAGCGGTCAGAGGAGTTAGTAGATTAACGTTGGTGAACTTGAATCACGTCTTGAAACAACATTCCTTCTGATGTTCATTCATGTTTATTTGATGCTATAAATGAACTAGTATGAAGAGATGATCTGTCACCACACATTAAACACACACTAGACGCTATTTATTGATTCAACTTCTTTAAAACATTACGATATTTTAAATATGAAACTGTTTCATACGTTGTCAGTGTCCTCTTTGCTCTTCACTGCGTGAGAACATGATGTGTGGCGTGAGAGCGGACATAGCAACAGTAACTAAAGGGGGCGGGGCTTTGAGAATTCTACAAAAACTACTGAGATTTTTCATCAATTCTTGATGCTTGAGCGACCCCTAAATATTCACCAAAATGAAAGAAAGTTGTGGATGAAAAGTACAATAAACGTCATCTTTTGGACCACCCTAGTAAAACCTTTTTGAGATTTGAAAATTAAACACGGCAGGAAGTGTAGTGTTTGAAAAGGCCGACATCAGCAAACGGACCGTAGGATATGATGAATGTTGGGCTAATACTGTTGAAACCAAAGGCCATTTATATTTAAATAGTGTGTTACTGCACAGAGGTGGACCAGTAGATTGGTAGTTGTTTATAGAAGTTGTTGGTAAAAATCTTTCGACGAACTGACACTGGAGATTCTCCTGAACGGTGTCAGACAGGAGAGAAACACCTTCAGAGATCTACAGCAGAACAACTAAAAACAATCAGCAACTCCACCAGCACTTCACTGCAGATCCACAGAGCCGGACAAAACATCCATCCATTCACACTTTCATCTACCCATCCATCCATCCATCCATCCATCCATTCACCCACCCATTTGTCCATATATCTCATTACACACCCATTCACCCACCAATCTCATCCATTCATTCACCCACCTATCCATCCATCTCTCTGATTACACAGCCATCCACCCATCCATTCATCCATCTATCCATTCATCCACCGATCTCAGCATCCAACCATTCACCCATCAATCCATCCAACCATCTATCCAAATACACACTCATTCATCCATCTACCCAAATACACACCCGTTCATCTGTCTATTCACCCTTCAATCCATCCATCCATCCATTCACCCACCAATCTCATCCATCCATTTACCCACCTATCTAATTACACATCCATCCACCCATCCATTCATTCACCCATTCATCTATTACACATCCATTCACCCACCGATCTCAACATCCATCCATTCACCCTTCAATCCATTCACCCACTGATCTCATCCATTCAACCATCTATCCAATTACACACCCATTTATCCATCCACCCCTCCATCTATCCATTCACCCTCTGATCTCATCCATCCATCACCATCCATCCATTCACCCACTCATAGATTCATCCATTCACCCACTCATAGATTCATCCATTCACCCATTCATCCATCCACCCCTCCATCTATCCATTCACCCACCAGTCTCATCCACCATCCATTCATTCACCCATCTATCCCATTACACACCCATTCATCCATCCATTCACCCACTGATCTCATCCATCCATCCACCCATCTATCCAATTACACACCCATTCATCCACTCATCCATCCATCCACCCATCTATCCAATTACACACCCATTCATCCATCCATCCATCCACCCATCTATCCAATTAAACACCCATTCATCCACTCATCCATCCATCCATCCACCCATCTATCCAATTACACACCCATCCACTCATCCATCCATCCATCCATGCACCCACCTATCCAATTACACACCCATTCATCCACCCATCCATCCACCCATCTATCCAATTACACACCCATTCATCCACTCATCCATCCATCCATCTATCCAATTACACACCCATTCATCCATCCACCCATCTATCCAATTAAACACCCATTCATCCACTCATCCATCCATCCATCCATCCACCCATCTATCCAATTACACACCCATTCATCCACTCATCCATCCATCCATCCATCTATCCAATTACACACCCATTCATCCACTCATCCATCCATCCATCCATCCATCCACCCATCTATCCAATTAAACACCCATTCATCCACTCATCCATCCATCCACCCATCTATCCAATTACACACCCATTCATCCACTCATCCATCCACCCATCTATCTAATTAAACACCCATTCATCCACTCATCCATCCACCCATCTATCCAATTACACACCCATTCATCCATCCACCCATCTATCCAATTAAACACCCATTCATCCACTCATCCATCCATCCATCCATCCACCCATCTATCCAATTACACACCCATTCATCCACTCATCCATCCATCCATCCATCCACCCATCTATCCAATTACACACACATTCATCCACTCATCCATCCATCCATCCATCCATCCATCCATCTATCCAATTAAACACCCATTCATCCACTCATCCATCCATCCACCCATCTATCCAATTAAACACCCATTCATCCACTCATCCATCCATCCACCCATCTATCCAATTACACACCCATTCATCCACTCATCCATCCATCCATCCATCTATCCAATTACACACCCATCCACTCATCCATCCATCCATCCATCTATCCAATTACACACCCATTCATCCATCCATCCGCCCCTCCATCCATCCCTCCATCCACTGATCTCATCCATTCATTCACCCATCTATCCAATTACACACCCATCCACTCATCCATCCATCCATTCACCCACTGATCTCATCCATCCATCCACCCATCTATCCAATTACACACCCATTCATCCATCCATCCACCCCTCCATCCATCCATCCATCCATCCATCCACTCTCCAAACTGTGGAGGATTTCGACAGAGAAAAAAACCCAAGATATGTATACAATCATTAAACGGTTCAATAAAATCCCCTCCGATCAAGTTGCAGTTATTTACAGGAAATATTTAGTGTTCTTTGGTTGTTTGGTGTATTTGTTCAATAATTTAAATAAAAGTATGATTATGTTATTACTGTCAATTATTAGTAATAGAGATCATCAGTGTTTCACTGTGAGCAGAGGCTCTTCATTCATAAAGTTAAAATCTGCCAGTTAATCAGTTATTGGCCAGTTCTTCCACAGTTTTCATGTTGACAGAATCCACTATCGGTCGACCTCTACAGCAGAACCGATACATTTTTTCAAAACTTCCATTTAGCAAACGCTCGAATCTGACACGTGACTCTTGTGTAGACGGTATAACCGGAGGTTTGGTGACGCTGAAACACTACTAGTTCACATTTAACAACGAATGGTCCAGTTAAAGGTGAAGTACATGCCATTGTGCTTCTGTCGTTCATAACAGTTGAGAACATGGATGTTCTTAAAGCTTAAAGGTTCAACCGCAGAAAGAGCTCTGACAGCAAACACCACCCGTCTTTAAAGGGTTTCACAATTCATGAGCGTTCGGACTCACGGGAACATGTGAAGGTTTGTAGATTTGAATCATTTTATGGATCAAGGGAAGAATGTCGTAGGCGGTCCAGACATGTCAGCAGCTTCGTGAATGAATTCGACACGACGACGGACGTCACATCAGGACAGGAATCAGCCAGTGATTTCTGTCAGACGGCTCGACTTCACTTCCTGTGGAGATGCGAGTCTCCTGTAATCTGATCTGATCTTCATCTGTCTCGAGTCTTATTTAGGAAACGGTTTTGGAGGTTTTCATCATTTATCAGAGATGCGGCTGATGTGTGTTAAATAAGACACAGACGAAGATCAGAAGTGTAGAAGCCCTTCGTGCAGAAAAACATCACGTAAAAGTATAGTGATGTGCAAGTCATCGCACACCATGAAATGGCTCTTATATCACATTTTACACTCAACTGTACTGTACTAATCAACAGAAAAGAACATCCCAAAAATCTAATGTCCTACATGACTAATATTAGATTAGCACATGGTGAAACAGACAAATAGAATTAAAACATGATTAGTAAAGTATGAATTGCCTCCGACAGACTGAATGAACGCATCTGAAACCATTACTTCATCAACGCTACTGTCCAAAACATCATCTGGACACTTCAAACAGGCGCTGGCAGAAGATCTACAGCTGAACGAGTCCTCTTCTCCTACAGAGAATCCTGACGATGAAGATGTGCGCTATCTGAACGAATGATCGCACAGATCAGAGATAAAAAGCAAATACGTCCAAGTCAGTAGTGCGGCGATATGCAACATGAAGGTGTGTGGTGCTAAATGAGGTGAAGATCCAGTGTAATCGGAATAATTAAGATCGTTTAATGTTTTGATCAAAAATACAGTCAAAATTGTGAAATATTTTACTATGTAAAATCACTGTTTTCGCTGTGAATAAAGTGTAATTTATGCCTGTGATCAAAGCTGAATTTTACTCCAGTCTTCAGTGTCACATGATCCTTCAGAAATCATTCTGATATGATGATTTGAAGAAACATTTATGATTGTTGTTGATTGTGTTAATAAACCTGCTTTTTAGGGGAAACCATGAATCATTACCATTCAAAGTTTGGGGTAAGAATGATTCAATTAAAGAAATCAATACTTTTATTCAGCAAGGACTCGTTAAATTGATCAAAAGTGACATTTATAATGATTCTATATCAAATAAATGCAGTTCATTTGACCTTTATATTCATCAATGAATCCACAAAAATAAAAAAAAATTTCAACATTGATAATAAGCATAAATGTTTCTTCAAATCATCATATCAGAATGATTTCTGAAGG
Source organism: Opsariichthys bidens (assembly GCA_037194245.1). Classification (NCBI taxonomy): domain Eukaryota; kingdom Metazoa; phylum Chordata; class Actinopteri; order Cypriniformes; family Xenocyprididae; genus Opsariichthys; species Opsariichthys bidens. The sequence continues at coordinate 27,241,926 of CM074284.1, forward strand.
ATCATGTGACACTGAAGACTGGAGTAATGATGCTGAAAATTCAGGAATAAAATTACACTGTATTATATATATTCACATAGAAAACTACGGAAGCCCGTTCCCGCCACTGTTGAGAAAAAACAATATTCCGTAAGTCAGAAGAAACTTTCTCATAATAATGACTTAACATCTTTAACTTAAAAAAAATTAAAAAGTTTTTATTATTAAGTTAAAGACACTAAGTCATTATTATGAGAAGTTTCTAAAAAAAAAAAAATTATTTTTTTTAAATTTAAGTTTAAGATGTTAAGTCATTATTATAAGATGTTACATCATTATTATGAGAAAGTTTCTCATTATTATGACTTACAGAATATATTTTTTTTCTCAACAGTGGCAGGAACGGGCTTCCATAGAAAACAGATGATTTACATTAGAATAATATTTCATTGTTTTTACTGTATTTTCGATCCAATTAATGCAGTCTCGGTGAGCAGAAGAGACTTCTTTCCGAACTTCTGACGGCCAGTGTACAAACATGAGGTGTACTGTCAGCTCTGAACGCCGGATCAGACTCCGTGTGTTTGTGGTAATGACGGAGGAGCGCGTTTGCTAAAATCTCTCAGCATCAGTAGAAGGAGTACTGGTTCTCCACAGCTCTAGTCCGCCGCGTGCCGTCGCTGTCGTGGTAGTCTTCAGCCGCGGCGGCGGCGGGTTCCAGAAGCCTCTCGGCGCTGTTGCTGCGGCTGTGGAGGCCTCCCGCGGCCGGCTGGGCCATCGGCGACGAAGACGAGCTGGACGACAGCGCCGCGTCTGACGGCGCGCCGGACATTTGATACATCGACTGGGGCGGTTCCGCCCGACAGACAGCAGCGTCCCGCGGGGCAGCCGGGGCATGAGGTGCCGCCACATCTGTGCGGACAAACAGGGACGAAGAATCAAATCCAACCGTCAATGAGAGAGAGAGAGTCCACAAAATGTCTTTGGAAATTTATCAAAAAATAGAGCAAACAGAATATTCAAAACTGTGTATTTTAATCCACGCTTTTTTCTGAACTATATGTGAGAAAAATGGTGTTGTGGGTGGTTGCCAGGGCGTTGCTAAGATGCTGCTGGTACTTTCTAGGTGGTTTCCTCCGGTCTGGAGTTCCAGGTGATTTTTAGGTGACATACACTATACTATATAAGACATGGAATTTTTCTCAAAACATCAAGCTTTAAGGCCCATTCATACCAAGGATGATCACTGTAACAATAAAGATATGTAGTTTTAGATATCACCCTCACTATAACGAAACCGAATCACTTTCAGAGCGATTTATTTCCAGATGATGAACGATTTATAGAATCCTCCGTGCGCAGACCAGCATTAATCCCAAGACATGACCTACCCAAACTAAAATGAACCCTTTGCACTAAGCAGTTTATTGTTAAGTCATAATTAATTATTGTCATCATGAAAACATTTTGTACAGTTATTAGAAATGTATTTTTTAATGGAAATCTTTATGAAAATAAAATTGATGTCAGCCCCTCTGCTATCTGGAAATCCAAATGTCTGACCATTTCAAATCTGAAGATGATGCGCTTTTTTGAATGTTTTAAAAGATCGTGTCATGTGATTTTATGTTGAGAAAACTCTAAAATGCACCCATTCAGTGTATTGTCTCTATTGTTTTGTCTTGCAAAACTGCCCCATTCAATTTCAATGCACCATTTCTTTAACATTTAGTAATAAGACACACTCGATCGAGTTTCCGTCACCGGCGTGCTGCTTCCACCAACTTTAGGGAGGATTTAGACGTTTAAGTTTGTCTAATTTTGTACTTTAAGCGTATTTTGATTGGGCTTCCTTTCGAAGATTTATATTTAATCTTTATTTCCATGGCATTTATATTTGGTTATTGTGCTTAGTAGTTTGTCTGTTTTGTGTGTAATGTGGACTAGTAGTTGGGTCAGTTCAGTTTTGTTTTGTTGACCTCTTTTAAAGGCTTAAGTCAGTTGATTTATTTTGTGAATTTTGAGTTTCTTTAATTCTGTAAGTGCTTTATTGGATTAAAATCATTTTTTTTCTGTGTTGACTGCAATTATAATATCATGTGCTGATGTAGAAGCTCATATAGTTATCTAACGCTGTTCTCGGATTTTCTCTTAGACAACTTCAGATTTAACAAGATCTAACTGTAGAAAAAATAAAAACGGTGTTTGCTCACTTTATACCAGTCCCTTCCTGTCTAAGGGAACCAAGAACGATAACTATAGCAATAATTATCACTATAAAGATTATATAACGTAACTTTATATAACGATAACTTTAAAGACTATATCAGCGTTCACACCAACGGATGATGTTATTCTTTAAACGTTTGGCAGTTTTATCGTCTGTCGCTTTAAATGCTCAAACTCTACTACTATTCCTGACTTCATAAGATGTATTATCAGTCTCTGGTGTCTCCAATGAAGTTTCAGCTCAAAACACACGGATCATTTATTATGCCCAGAGAGTGGAAGGAAAAACATGTGTTTTTTTTGTTCATGTGTCTTTAAATGCAAATGAGCTGCTGCTCCCCGCCCCCTTTCCAGAAGATTTGTACAACTTGTGCCTCGGATACTCTGCCAAAAATGAACAAAACATCTGTTTGGCTCTTATCATCATCGTAGACATTGCAGTTCATCATCATGAAAATGTTATTATCTGCATGTGTTTTAAAGCTGTATCAGTCTAAACTTCTGATATATGGTTTTCTGAGCGCACAACATAAAGCGGGCTGTCAGACGGCACAACCCTTTAAGCCCTGAGGGTATTTTCAGAGCGACACACAAAAAAGCAAAGACTCATAACTGCAAAACTATAGCGAGGAGAGTCAAAAGGTGGGTATTGTTTGAAAGGAAACCTTTACATTTTTAAATTAAAAAAAAAAAAAATGAAATTTGTACATTTTCATGCTGATCAACTGCAAATAAACAGCAAAATAAAAATTGGAAATGAAAAAAATTCATATATTTCTAATTTAAAAAGTAACACAGTAGTTCATATGTGAGCTGTTTCTGGATCAAATTTTGTGGTGATCGGATAAAGTTTTCAAAAGTTACATCAGTTTTTTTTCTTATTATTTTTGACATGGGGGGGGGGGTTAAGGGGTTAAACTAAGTTCTCTTTCACGTCTTATACTGTTTAAACTGTCAAATACACATGAGGTTATGTCAAAAACACACACAGTTCCCATAAACACAGTGGGTTATGTTGGTGAACGTGAACAGCAAGTAAAGAAATCACATTTGTATATTAGATCCGTGTATTAAAGTGACAGTGGCGTAATGTACAGCACCTACTGCTGTTGATATGATATAATAACTTTAGTAGCTTTAATAAGAATACATTTCTTAGTTGAATCCTGCTGTTGAATGCTCTGGCGATGAGATAAACATGGCGGACTGTGTACAGCTCACTGAGGGGAGGAGCTAAGCTGATAGGGCAGAGTCCGTCAGCAGTCGTGGGCCTGTGCAATGTGACATCACAGAAGGTAGAACGGCTTGTTAAGACACTGCTTATGATTAAAAAAAGAGTGTGTGGATTTTTATCGTTATAGAGTGGTTGTTGAAGTACATTTTGCATAATAGGTGTCCTTTAAAGCAGCTGATTGGATATCAAAGTGTTTGTCGTTCATCAGCCAGAAATAAATCTCTCTGAAAGTGATTCCAACATTAGTGTTTCTCTGTGCCGTTATCATTATAGTTGTGGTGAGGGCTTCGCTATTTATATTCGGAACAATTTTTAAAACTATTTCTTTATCGTTACAGTTTTTTAACGAGCTTTTGACCAGAATAAGATACGATAAAGTCTGATGTTTAACTTGAACTACAGTGCAGGTGCCACAGACCATGATCACCAAACAGACAATAATCTACTCTCGCTGTTCACGTCAGGTGTTTGGTGGAGTCACTTCCTGTCACTTGGCAGCTCTTTTCAGAAGCGTGTCCGGTACCTGTGGGCGAGTGCTGGACCTGTACGTATGAACGCAGTGTGATGTCGGTGGAGCCGCCGGACTCCAGCGGGATGGGGTGCGCGTGGAAGTGCCGCAGCATGTCGGCCACCGTCTGGAACCACAGGTGATGCACGTGACACTGACCGCTGTCGTTCACAGACAACCGCAGGTGCTGCCAAACACAGAAATTCAACAGCAGGATTTATGCTACAATGATTTATAACAAATTATGCATCTACTATCAGTATATCTAACACAAAGCAAATCTCAACTGCTTGATTGTCACAAAATGTAACTATATTATCATTCAGCTCTAATCTGCTAAATGCTAAAAACAACATGTTTCCTGCAGGAAGTCAGTGATGAAGGCTCATTAAGGCTGACCTTGGCTTTGCCCTGAAAGTTGAAGGTGAGGACGTATTCTCCAGGCCGCGTCTCGCTCTGGCGGATCACGAACAGGCCGTGACTGCGCGCTCCGCCAGCGAGAACGAGCTGGGCCGCCCGCACCCGCGACAGAGTCCCGTGGAACCACGGGTAACCCGCCAAACTGGCATCTCCTTCCACGTCCCTCTGCGTTTCACCTGGACTTCCTAAATGACAGAAGCATTGCGAGTGTGTGCGTTTCCACGGTCATCCTGCCACGTGTTTTTAGACTGAAGACATAGTTCTGGCCGAAGAAAAAAAAAAAAAGTGCGGAAAGACGTGCAATATTTCAAGTTAACCAACGTTAATCTACTACTTGACGGCTTTGTCGGCGGATTCGGCATTATGATTGGTTAGATCGCCTGTCAATCAAACCGTTTGCAAAGGGTCAATTATGTAAACACTAATTCAGATATTCCAAAAAAGCTCTTTATATATGTGCATGTGGTTACTGATGACATTTCTCCTCTCTAACCAGTAGGTTCTGTGTTCGGAGCTGCAGTAAAGAGTTTGAGAAACTCACAAGTGAAATTGAATCACTGAATCAAACCATTGTTCAGTGGACTCAACTGGTTGGCACTGTATGTACCTGATGGCGTGTCCGTGTTCTGGGCCTCGGGCGACTGCAGGAATCGCTCTAGTGGCACATGTGAGGGGTGCTGGGTGACGGGCGGCTCCTGGCAGCGGCCGGCGGTCAGCTGATCCACAGCAATAGAGCACAACCGCTCTGACCCCCGGTGAGAACCTGAACAACACATACAGAACATGAACAACTCCTCATGAGCTTAAGAGAAACAGAACGCGATTGTAACGGCCTGATGACAGAGCACATCTGAGCTGTGTTATGGATTCAGGCTCATCATGGCGTACCGTCACACAGCAGCTCACAGCTGCAGGAGGACACCAGCGTGAAGTCTTTGGGCGGCTGGACGAGAGCACACGACGCCAGCTCGATGTCATCGCCACTGTCCCTGAAACACACAGAGAAGGCACTTCCCACTAAATCTCCTTCAGAGTGTTTCGGCTCTTAAAATATTTATCTGATGTCTTCCAAGCTTAAATTCTATTAGACTGTACTTAAATTAGACTTCAAAGGCCATTTGAATGAGTTCCCTACTAAAAAATCCAGCATAAACCTGCATGAATTCCTTGCTGGTCCAGGCTGGTTTGTGTTGGTGGACCAGCAATGTCATGTTCTTTTTTTTTAACGATGGTGGAGCTGGTCTTGCGAGTAGGCCAGCTGTCTATATAAATGCAGCGTTTTGGGACAAGCCTGGTTTTTGCTTGCTAGATTTTCACCTCACAAGGTCGCTTATCCAAAACAAAGGCGTAGCTTGATGACGCAGAGATTGAGTGCGGATTCTTGGGAGATGTCATCCATCTATACATCCATCCATCTATCCTATCTATCAACAATTTGTTCAATAACAGGGTTATCAGAAGAGCTCCTTCACAATGGGACAGTCAATAACTGATCATGAAAATTCAACACTGAAAGTGGCAGTTTTTTTGAAGACTTTCATGCTCATTTGGGAAGTAGTCAGTCACTGATTGCTAAAAGTGCACATAGTAAAAGGTTTCAGTCAGCAACATGAAATATTGTAGACAATAGTGATTTAACGATCAACAAATGCTCCGGCAAAGAGAACACTAATCACCATAATGGTGACTTCAACAACCTTTGAACATGTATACGGTTGACAACACATGTGCTGCAAATCCTCTCAACACATGCAAACACAAAAACGCGTTGCATATACAAAAAGCGCTGCAAACAGCACAAACCACAACGGAACTGTTTCAAGGGGGACCCCAAAAAGTGACGGACCCTACTAGGACGTGCGTCCAAAACCAGTTCAACTCCCCCTTCATTCATTCACTAATCCCTATATAGTGTACGGCATTTGAGTGCACAATGTGTTCACAATCATGAAATACTATAAAAACTGCAAACAAAAATAAACAACTGTACATTATTTCATGTATTTATTATTTTTAATGAAGTGTTTTTCAGTTTCAGTTCGTTTTTGTATATGAAGCTCGTTTTTGTATATGCAGCACGTTTTTGTATATGCAGCGCGTTTTTGTAAATGCAGCGCGTTTTTGTATATGCAGCGCGTTTTTGTATGTGCAGCGCGTTTTTGTATATGCAGCTCGTTTTTGTATATGCAGCGCGTTTTTGTATATGCAGCTCGTTTTTGTATATGCAGCGCGTTTTTGTATGTGCAGCTCGTTTTTGTATATGCAGCGCGTTTTTGTATATGCAGCGCGTTTTTGTATATGCAGCTCGTTTTTGTATATGTAGCGCGTTTTTGTATATGCAGCTCGTTTTTGTATATGCAGCGCGCTTTTGTATATGCAGCTCGTTTTTGTATATGCAGCGCGTTTTTGTATATGCAGCTCGTTTTTGTATATGCAGCTCGTTTTTGTATATGCAGCTCGTTTTTGTATATGCAGCGCGTTTTTGTATATGCAGCTCGTTTTTGTATATGCAGCGCGTTTTTGTATATGCAGCACGTTTTTGTAAATGTAGCGCGTTTTTGTATATGCAGCACGTTTTTGTATATGCAGCACGTTTTTGTAAATGTAGCGCGTTTTTGTAAATGTAGCGCGTTTTTGTACATGCAGCTCGTTTTTGTATATGTAGCTCGTTTTTGCATATGCAGCTCGTTTTTGTACATGCAGCTCGTTTTTGTACATGCAGCTCGTTTTTGTATGTGCAGCGCGTTTTTGTAAATGCAGTACGTTTTTGTATATGCAACTCGTTTTTGTAAATGCAACTCGTTTTTGTACATGCAGCTCGTTTTTGTATATGCAGCGCGTTTTTGTAAATGCAGTACGTTTTTGTATATGCAACTCGTTTTTGTAAATGCAACTCGTTTTTGTAAATGCAGCGCGTTTTGTATATGCAGCGCGTTTTTGTATATGCAGCGCGTTTTTGTAAATGCAGTACGTTTTTGTAAATGCAGTCTTTGAGCTCTCTCGGCCACCGTACATGTACCATGTCCCGTGATTTGGGTATACTGTGGAAATATATTCCCTTTAAATACTGAATTTCTTAGAGTGAGAAAGTAAGAGACAAGCCCAAGATAAAGACTGTGAAGGTGTGTTAGGACACAGAGGTCGGCTGTTTACCCGGGGTCTATACAGTCCTGGATGTCTGCAACCCATGAGTTCTTCTGCAGTGAGTCGATGGTCTCCAAAATGTACTCCGCACCATTTTCTACCTGCAACCCACAAGACACAGTTTGAACTGCCAACACTGACCTAGATCCAGTAGGCAACATTCTTGCATTTCCAGAGTATGAGATGACGGACTATCTAGAGTAAGAAACGGGTGATGGTACCTTAAGCACAAATGTGTTGTCTTTGTCGGGCATCTCTAGAGGCATGGTGGTCCTCACCTCCACGATAGCAGACAGAGGTACGCTCACTTTGGGTTTAGACGACTACAAACACAAATCAACACAATCAATGTCACTCCAACACACACACATTCACTGCCAATATTTTCATTGACCATGCCACAAATATGATATATAACTATTTTAAAAACATCTTTTTGTATGAGAGGAAAAAAAGTGTCTTACGAGTTTACAAAAAAAACTGACCACTATTTTTTCACACTTTTACAGAAAAAAAAAAAAAAATGGAACAAAGGAAAACGGAGTGAAGCCGATCCTTTTTTGTCCTAACCAGCCGCAACCATTTTATTTTAGAAATGGTTTCTATTTCTTTGTCGTAGCTGCTGAAACAACATACAAAGTATTAAAATGATAATCTCAGGTGCTGATCACGTGCTTTATTTATTATTTAAACCCTCTAATTGTGAGTTTGAATATAATTTAGCATGACCTTTATAGCCGTACTGAAAGCGATAATGGATAATTCACTTCGGAAAGTTGAAAATAAGAACAAACAAATGCATTCACTCATGGTGTATTTTTAATAACATTAGGGTTGTTGGAGTTACGAGTGCAGAGCGCATTCAGAAAGACTCCACCCATATGCGCTTCTGATTGGCTGTGGTGTTTAATGTAATTCATTATGAATACAGCACGTGTGTGACGAGCAGGACGGGCGAGAGCCGTGAGGGAACGGTGCGAGGCTGGTGAGTGATAATGAGCGTCAGCTGCACGCTACACCGGTCTCGTGTTGCTCACGGAGGAGCTCCGGAAGCATAAAAGAGGAGCGACGACAGTGAAGGACGAGAGAGGACCAGGCCTGGATTTTATGTTGTATTATTATGTTTGTTTTACTTTCGTTTTATTGTTTGGTTATTTTATTATTAAAAATCAAGTTGAATGTTCACCCGTTCCCGCTTCTTTCTTCCCGTTCTTAAGAACTGCGTTACAGCGCGTTCAAAAAGACTCTACCCACACGTTCTTCCGATTGGCTGTGGTGTTTGACGTAATTCATTATGAATACAGCACGCAGTCAGAAAGACTCCGCCCACACGCTCTTCCGATTGGCTGTGGTGTTTGATGTAATTCATTATGAATACAGCACGCATTCAGAAAGACTCCGCCCACACGCTCTTCCGATTGGCTGGTGTTTGATGTAATTCATTATGAATACAGCGCGCAGTCAGAAAGACTCCGCCCATACGCTCTTCCGATTGGCTTTGGTGTTTGATGTAATTCATTATGAATACAGCAGGCAGGCAGAAAGACTCCGCCCACAAGCTCTTCCGATTGGCTGTGGTGTTTGATGTAATTCATTATGAATACAGCACGCAGGCAGAAAGACTCCGCCCACACGCTCTTCCTATTGGCTGTGTTGTTTGATGTAATTCATTATGAACACAGCGCGCAGGCAGAGAGACTCCGCCCACACGCTCTTCCTATTGGCTGTGGTTCTTACATGATGTTGCTGTGAGTGAGGAGTGCATTTGTAAGGAAAAGGACGTTGTTTTGAAAACACTGACTAAACCGGTCACTGGAGAAGAGCATGATCTGTAATGTCTGAAAACACAGACATCCCCAAACTGATTCTTGACATCAAACTCTCAGGATCGGCTCCTGTATCTCACAAACTTCTGACGGCTGAGGCGATCTCACTGACAGTCATTATATGTTTTATTGGTTTCTGAGCATTCATGAAGATACACAGGAGTTTGGCTCAGCTCAAACACAGACACCATCCGTCTGTTTACGTTGTAGTTACTTACTCACCCTCTATTTTTACCCTGTCTTTAGTTTGTTCAGGAAGAGGAAGTTATTAGTGCTGTCTTGAGGGACTAAAATTGCTCAGAGACCAGCTTCCCAAATATCCTCTGAACCAAAAACAAAATGTGGAATAGGATTTTAAGAGGCCAGGAAGGGTCTGACTCATTTTAATGAAGAAAACAGTACTACTAACATATGTGTGGTTCATCTGTGCATTCGTAAAGCCATTTTATGTGTGATAGCAAGCTGAATTAACTATTAATAAATCACAACAACTGTCCTCATGCCAAGTAGAATCAAACGAAGAGTTATCTAAAGAATATCACCATATCAGACTGCATTCAAAAGTGGAAAAGCGCTTTTGCGAACATTACTGTAGTTATGGCAGTAAGGGCACACAAGGGTTCGCCATCAGTTCTTTTAAAGAAAAACTGTTCACTAGATTTTTAAGTTCGTTTGTTTTAATATCTTTCAAAGTTTATTCAGTATTTTCCCAGCCGTCTACAACCGTGGTAATCAGATAATCCCACACCTCAACAACACATAGGAAGTCTTTTCCTGGTGAAGTCAAAGGTCTGGCGACATGAAAATAGCCTAAAACCAACCAATTCCCAAACCCGAACCCAGTTCTTCCCGGATTTATTGGGCGATACTAAAATTGCTCAGACATCAGCTTCCCAAAATCTTTTTATTGCCCTTTCAAAGGTTATTTTGACATAATGAATAGGTTTATTTAACAATTGTAAATTTATTCAAAGTCTTCTGAACTCATTTTAATTTCTTTAAGGGAACAAAAAACTATACGTAATTTAAGGCTGCGTTCACACTTGTACGGTTCGTTTGGTCCAAAAAACAAAACAAAACATCTAGTCCTGGTCCGCTTGGCGTTCACACTGGCATTTCTAACAGCAAACCTAAAGTTACCGAACCAAAGGCGTAGGGATACGGTCACGACCTGATTGGTCGGCTTTTATGACGTATATTTCTCGACGGAGCTCGCTTACCGAACATTCAAAACAACGCTGTGTTCTGGATTAAACGCCATCATTTCATGCTTTATTTTTCCCAGCTGAGAATCACGAAGAGCTCATCAAATGTTCAAAACATTCAAAACAGCAGCAGGCTTTCCTCCGTCGTACGCAGAAACAGAAACTTCACCTCCTCGTTGCTCCACGTTTGCCCTCGACTCATTTTGGAGACACCGATCTTCCCGCGTCGTCGAATCAGCTGACCTGTAGCGTCGCATCTTGTGACATCACGTCCTGTTTTTGGTTCGTTTACACGTCTTTGGTCCGCGTTGCGTTCATATATCAGTCGAACCGCACCAGAGTTCGTTTGGAAGCGGACCGAGACCATCTTTTTAGCGGTCTCTTGTTTGGTCCGCACCAGGGTTCGGACGCCAGCGTTCACATGTGAACCGCACTAACTGAGCAATCGCACCAGGGTTCGTTTTAATCGAGCCAAACATGACGAGTGTGAACGCAGCCTTAGTCGTATTCACTTGGAATCATGTGTTCCCTTGTTCAAATCGGTCTCTTACACTTTAGAGAACTTTAGTGACATAAAGGAGAAGAAGAAACTGCACCACGGTATATTGTAATAAAGAATGTGAACAAGATTTGAGAAAGAGAAACACAGCATCACATTATCTCTTCTTCCCACAGTAAAGCCTGTCAGGAAGTGCTGAGCTCATCGCTGGAAATGAACTCCTGGCCTTACAGGACACTTACCAAACACGCTGCTCGAGTAAGGCACACAGTTAAGACTGTTGTGACACTGCTAGCAGACAACCAGACTGACGATCAGCTTTTATTTTCAAGCCAGACTACTTAACAGCCAGCAGATCTTCATCTACCACAGCGACACTTCACACACTAGTTTTAACATTTACCATTTACACTACTGCGTTTGACTATTTTGCTTGTACTTACTATCCTGCTGACTGAATAGCGAATGCCATTGTCCACCTGTTATGTCATCTCATCTCAAACATTCTCATCTAAATGTGTGATTCTTGAAGTCTAATACGTGTCTGTACTGTCCTTGTCTGAATCTGGGCCTTGTCAAAAGCACTTTGATGGCCAGTGTTCCCAATGAGAATGACTAATGCTGCGTTCACACTCGTCATGTTTGGCTCGATTAAAACGAACCCTGGTGCGATTGCTCAGTTAGTGCGGTTCACATTTGAATGCTGCCATCTGAACCCTGGTGTGGACCAAACAAGAGACCGCTAAAAAGATTAGTCTCGGTCCGCTTCCAAACGAACTCTGGCGCTGTTCGACTGATATACGAACGCAACACGGACCAAAGACGTGTAAACCAACCAAAAACAGGACGTGATGTCACAAGATGCGACGCTACGGGTCAGCTGATTCGACAACGTGGGAAGATCGGCGTCTCCAAAATGAGTCGAGGACAAACGTGGAGCAACGAGGAGGTGAAGTTTCTGTTTCTGTGTTCAACGGAGGAAATCCTGCTGCTGTTTTGAATGTTTTGAACATTTTATGAGCTCTTCGTGATTCTCAGCTGGGAAAAATAAAGCATTAAATGATGGCGTTTAATCCAGAACACAGCGTTGCTTTGAATGTTCGGTAAGCGAGCTCCGTCGAGAAATATACGTCATAAAAGCCGACCAATCAGGTCGTGACCGTATCCCTACGCCTTTGGTTCGGTAACTTAAAGTTCGCTGCCAGTGTGAACGCTAAGAGGACCAGGACTACATGTTTTGTTTTTTGGTCCGGACCAAACGAACCAAACCAACCAAACTACAAGTGTGAACGCAGCCTAAGAGGTAATGCACGGATCCAATATACTGTTACACACTTTACTCTCCTCAACCACCACCGATGTGCAGCATCCACCTGGATGATGCGACGGCAGCCATATTGCGCCAGAACGCCCACCACACAACAGCTGATTGGTGGAGAGGAGAAAGAGTGAAGAAACCAAACAGTATATGGGGATGATTAGGAGGCCATGATGGACAGAGGCCAGTGGGCGAATTTGGCCAGGATGTTCAGGTTACACCCCAACTCTTTCTGAAAGACATCCTGGAATTTTTAATGACCACAGAGAGTCGGTTTAACGTCTCCATCACTATACTGGGGCATTAGGACCCACACAGACTACAGTGTGAGCGCCCCCTGCTGGCCTCACTAACACCTCTTCCAGCCACAACCTAGTTTTCCCAGGAGTCTCCCATCCAGGTACTAACCAGGCTCAACCCTGCTTAGCTTCAGTGGGACACCAGTCTTGGGCTATAGGATGATATAGCTGCTGTCATCTTTTGCATCTTCTTGCAAGTTTAAATTGGCAAGGCTTAAAAACAGGTGCAGATGATACACGTTCATGACGACGCCGGTCCGATCTGGACAGTAACGGTTCTGTCCATGAGTCCTATATGTGCGCTCTCTTTCTCTTGCCGTGAGTTTGCATGTGAGAGAGAGAGAGAGCACTCTCAGTTGAGCGACGGTACATAAATCTCAAAGAAATTATATCTGCGCTAAACTTATTTTTTTTGCCTCTAACTCAATTACAGGCGACTGCAACTGAACTATTGACAAAGACATTTTTTAGTCGCCTCTCCTGAAATTTGGTCACATATGCGACTGATTTACTCGCAATGTAGAGGGTTGGCAGCTCAAAAAGAAACAATATCTGACAAACAAAAAACTTTTTTTTTGTGCCCATGCAAATAATAGATTTGCTCTACCTTTGGTGGAACGTAGAACTCAAGCTGGAACTTCTCTCCACTGTCCATGTACGTGCTGGCCGTCTTCCTCAGAAGTAACCTGCATTTCTGCCACTGTGCCGCCCCCATACAGTTAGTGTCATCGGCCACCATGTATCGGAGCGCACCTTCTCTCTGGATCTCCAACATCTCCGCCTTGTGGCCCTGAGAGGCCCGCGGTAGCCGTAGCTTCTGGCTCCAGTGTTCGGACCCCATGGACTCGGCGCCATTGGTCCTCCTGGAGGTCCCCGAGGGGTCTGGTTCTGGAGAAGCCCTGCGGTGCCAGATCTCCTTCACCCCATCCACCACGCTCAGACTCATGTTGCGCAGGGAAAAGCCCTTCTTGAAGCGCGCCTTGCGACGCCCCAGCGACACGTCTTCCGAACTTCTGGACTGGCTCACGGTTGCCATCTTGCGGGTGGGCGTTTGCTGTTCCTGTCCGCTGGCTCCGCCCCCTCCGCTGTCCATGCTATCCAGCGATTCGCTCGAGGCCCCCACCTCTTTGCGTCGGTGGTAGAGGTCGTGGCTGAAGGGCAACGTGCAACTCTGAATTCCCACAAAGGGCACGATGCTGTACTTAGGAGCGGCGGTGTCGCCCGGAGAGCCGAGACTTTGAACCTGGTCGAGGGCGGCAGAGAAGCAGGTCAAGAAGTGTTGCGCAAAGTGTTGCGAAAAGCTGGCGTCAGCACCGGGTGAGTTGTAGCATGGGTTCTCGCTGATGAATCGCCGAAACTTGTACGCAAAATCGGCTGCGGAAGCTCGAGCGTGCAGCTCACAGAACTCCTTCCAATCAGGCAGCGTGCAGGAGGACTGCTCCGGGCTGCTGGGAGCCCCGTCGCCGTTCATTACTAGGCCATGCCAATGCCCCGGCAAACCACTGACACACAGACAGAAAGAGAAAGAGAGAGACAGGTCAGTAAATCATGGTCAGTGTCATTCAAACTGGCATGGCCTCTCAAGGCCCAGGTATACTTCATTTTCAATGTTCCGCTTCGTCTTGCATGCGACAGAGCGTGCGAGCCTTTCAAAGTATATTTTAGTGCCGCAACGACACGTCATCGATTATGTCGACGCGTCACACTGTTTACATTCATCTGGCGTAATGGCGGCTTCTGCTCCTGGGAATGGAGAAAGTTCCATTCTATCACAAAAACCTGGACTACGATGATCAAAAGTGTGGGAATACTTTAAACAGAGGCCAAATAAAACGCTCCTTTGTTCCCTTTGCAGAACTGAAATGGCGTACCACCTGTGGAATTGGATCTCTGACAAATGTTTGCGCGTGCAAGATCATATTTTGAGCGTCCAAAAGGGCATTTCACGCCCATGTGAACTGAGTTGAGGAGAAAATCTTCGTCTTGCAAATAAGAAAATATTTCGAGCGAATGAAAATCAGTTTTGCATTTCAAAGAAGTTTATTTGGATGTGCGCGGACGTTCTCTTTAGCACGTGCGAGGTTTCAGTTGCTCGCGCTCCTGCGCGCTCGCCTGCTAAACACAAACCAGCGTTACAACGTGCCAAAATTCCAGCCAATCAGAGATGAGGCTGCTAAATTCTGATCGGCTGGCTTGACAACCAATCACAAGACTCCCTGCATCACAGACAGCGCAAGAGGAAAAACACATGGTTCAGGAGACGTTTGTTCAGTGGCTTGAACACTATCAAAGTTCCTTTAAGACTGTATAGAAAGTCTTTGACACTCTGCATGTTAAAGTTCAAATGTCTTCCACTGGACGAACACATAATGACTTATTTTTAATCAAAATCAAATCATATTATTACATAATGGCGTGTCCCAGTGTTTCTACACCTCAATGATCTGCTAAATTACTTCGTAAAAAAAGATCACTAGATTAATAAAAAAACGTAATAAAAATAACCGTTACATTAATCGACTAATCAGGAAAAATAACCGTTAGATTAGTCGACTAATCGGAGAAAACAACCGTTAGATTAGTCGACTAATCGGAGAAAACAACCGTTAGATTAGTCGACTAATCGGGGAAAATAGCCGTTAGATTAGTCAACTAATCGGAGAAAACAACCGTTAGATTAGTCGACTAATCGGGGAAAATAGCCGTTAGATTAGTCAACTAATCGGAGAAAACAACCGTTAGATTAGTCGACTAATCGGGGAAAATAGCCGTTAGATTAGTCAACTAATCGGGGAAAACAACCGTTAGATTAGTCGACTAATCGGGGAAAATAGCCGTTAGATTAGTCAACTAATCGGAGAAAACAACCGTTAGATTAGTCGACTAATCGGGGAAAATAGCCGTTAGATTAGTCAACTAATCGGGGAAAATAGCCGTTAGATTAGTCGACTAATCAGAAAAAAAAATAACCGTTAGATTAGTCGACTAATCGGGGAAAATAGCCGTTAGATTAGTCGACTAATCGGGAAAAATAACCGTTAGATTAGTCGACTAATCGGGGAAAATAACCGTTAGATTAGTCGACTAATCAGAAAAAAAAAAAAAAACGTTAGATTAGTTGACAGAAAAAAAAAAAAATCGTTAGTCGGAACTCTAGTACATTTCTTTGGTCGTTAGCGTGGAAAGACACGTTCAGCACGTTCACGCTATCTAACTGCCTTTGTTGTCAGTCACACATGTGCTGTTGTATGCAGATCTAAAGCCCAAAGTATATTCCGGCCGTCTGCATCCACACACCATCCGCATAATTTTTGGCGTCGAGAGGTCCACGGACGCCTGCGCACATGTGATGTTGTACGCAGACCGTCCGCCCGGTCTCAAAATTTGGGCCGCAGGACTGTAGTGAAAAGGATGAATGCAAGAAACTGCCAGTCTAATCAAATCACAGCTTTTATAGATCATTAGCATTGCTCATTTGCTTTAGACGAAACGTTCTGTCATCATCTACCCAACCTTACCAGCTCTTTTACATACAAGGATAGTTCTTGCACGGAAAATGGTTTTTAAAAGTCTCTTTGTCCAATCTCAGCCCAAATCTCACGAAAGCTATTGATTTTCAAAAACAGATTGTTTTCAAGAAGGGGAACAGAAAATGTGGCTGTATCAGGGCAACGGTTTGGTTTATCACAACGAAACTTGGTATACGCCACAGCCATCAAGCCCCGAAGGAATCGGAGCAGTTTGGGAACAGCGACACCAACTGGTCAAGAACTATACCAAATTTCAGAATATGTTTACGTTTTTACGAGCATTAAAAGATCATTGTGCAAACACATGTAGAAGCTTTCATTAGAAAAAAGCCATCAAAAACTGCAGTCGTTTACTATACATTCTGTGTCAAACCAACCAAATTTCAGAAATCTCCCCGGCTCAAATATCTGATGTTGTTCATATTTAGACGAACATTAATAGTGATGAAAGCCAAACTATTACATGTCACAGATGAATATTTAGAGAGCAATCCACTATGTTGTCGAGGAGGATCAAAATGAGCATTTTCACCTGAGATTTGGAGACAGAAATGACTTTATAAAGACGGAGCGTCATTATTGTGTTTTCGCTGGATCTATCAGTCAAATCTTTATCAATCTTTGTCTCATTCTATGTCAACAGTGACCGTTCAACAGTGGGAAAAAGCTCTTCCTCAAGTTGTCACGACTGGAACTCAAGAAGTGTTCAAGATATCTTCATATCCTTCTAGATTCTGCTTCTGAACACACTTTCCTCTGGAAATCTTCCTGTTAGAGGCTCTCGACGGCTCAATCCCAGAGAGATGGAGATATTAATGAGGAAACTGATCAGTTTCAGTGGTCAAGAACCAAATGTGGGTCACTTTGAACACAGATGAGAGTTCTTGTGTTTAAAGAGGAACATCTGAAGAACGAATAACGCTGAAACTTTTTCCCCTCGATCAAAACAGCCGAACTCAAACCTCTCGAAGTGCCAAAACAAGCATTTTTCTACAGTTTATAGTGTTTAATTCGAGAAGTGTTCGAGGCGTCTTCATGTCACTTCAGATTCTTGCTCTTCTTCTGTCGTCTCATTTTAAGGCTCTATGGTTCAGTCTCACAGATATAAGGATGTCGTCACGATACCAACTTCAACTCTTTGTAGCTTCAGAAAATGAACAAAATCTTCCAAAGATCTGATTCAAATAGAGATTCTCATCAACACCGTTTCGAGAGGAAGTTAATGTGCCTCGACTTCAACAGCTTCACTGGATTTTTGTTTGATTTCTACAGTTATTCTGATCGAGGGAAACGAGATATATTTCTAGTTTTAACATTATTCGTTCTTCAGATGTTCCTCTTTAAACACAAGAACTATCATCTACTATTTATGTTTGTCTTTCTAAAGAAAAAATATCAATAAAATCAAAAATTTGAGCCGGGAACCTGTGGTGATACGGAATGATCCTATATGTATGAGGGGAATTTTCCATGCGAGCCCATTTATTGCTACATTTGTGTTTAGATCTTTATTCCCAACAGCAGGAGGATCGTTTTAGGAAGTAGAAGCACTACTGTCATGGACTGCCACAGCATCAGTTCATAATGGTACACTAGTGTTAATGTCATTTTTAAATGCTTGATAAAAATGAAACCGAGAAAGGAAAAAAATCCAAATCATGATCATATAAACATAAGATCTGAACATGCTGTATTACTGCACATGTTTTATCAACTTCAATGCTGGTAGTTGGATGTCTAAAAGAAATATACTTTTATGCAAGATTTCAAACAACCCACAGAACTGGAACACTCGGCCATTGCTACACAACACACCCGCAAGACTGACTCTACATTGAGTAAATGTTACAACATAAAGAAACACCAGAGGAAGAACACAAAAAGCCACTGCAAGATCACCTCGTAAACCAGAGCATCTGCTCTCGGTCTGAATGACATCTGTAAATTTCTCACGCTAAATAAATACAGTATCTGCATATTTTAGACACACAATTAGATAAACAATTAATGACTGTTTTGGTTACTTTTAAAATGTATTTCACTACAGATTACAAAATACATGCTTTAAAAAGTCATTTGTAACGTATTTCGTTACATTACTCAAGTTTAGTAACTTAATCGAAATACTTTAGAATACTTTGGAATACTAATATGTGTGTAACAAACACAAAAAAGGTCATTGCGAGTTTTTATCTCACAATTCTGACTTTTTCCCTCAGAATTGAGTGATATAAAGTTGCAATTGTGAGTTATAAAGTCAGAATTATGAGATATAAACTGACAATATTGAGAAAAGTCAGAATTATGAGATATAAACTCACAATATTGAGAAAAGTCAGAATTATGAGATATAAACTGACAATATTGAGAAAAGTCAGAATTATGAGATATAAACTCAGATACTAAATTCACAATTGCAAGAAAAAAGTCAGTATTTCAAGTTTATATCTCTAAATTTTGACTTTATAACTTGCAATTGTGAGTTTAAATCTCGCAATTCTGAGAAAAAGAATTACAAACTTACAAACTCACTATTGTAAGGGGGAAAAAAAAGTCACAGTGACGAGTGAATTATAAAATGACTCACAAAACATGAAAACAGTCGTGGATCATCAGGTCATGACAGGACAGTTCTGCAATTTTTTTATAAATTCAGTCATTTTGTCTTGTCCAGGACAGAACTAAATAAAAACAACAACATTTTTATGATCCTCTTAAAAGTATTAAAATGTTGATGAAACTGAACTCGTCTTTTTCAGATGGTCAGAGTCAGAGAATCACCAATCGCTGTTTAAATGACATTAAAACTCAAAGTAATCACTTTGGTAATCTAAAACACTTTTCAGATGTAACTGTAATCTGATTACGACCCATTTAAAATGAAATACACTTACTCAAATTTTGTATTTTAAATACGGAACTAAGTCACTTGTATTTCGTTCCTCCACAACCCTGGACACAGACAGAAGATATATTTTATCAATGATAAAGCAGAGGATGACACTGACTGCAGTGACACACAGACACTCGTCTGTCTAAAAATAAGAGCCTTTCACATGAAGACACGTGTATTACACTGGCACAACACAACCAACACTGACACGCTCAGCAAAAATGTGTTCGTCTTCTTGGAATTTCATTCAAAATATTCACTTTAATTAAAGTAAAATAACATCACCAAAACAACATGTCAACTTTACTAACCCAAACCCACAGTGGACTCAAACTCCAATGACTTCTAGTTGACACGTACGCATTTAAAATACAAAATCGGAGTAAATGTATTTCATATGGGTGGTAATCAGATTACAGTTACATCTGGAAAGTGTTACCAAAGTGATCACTTTGAATTATAATGACATTTAAACACGAATGTAAACTGAAATTGGCGATTCTTTGACTCTGACAGTCTGAAAAAGATGAAACATTTCTGCTCACAAGTTTCATACCCTTGCAGAACATGCATTTTAACAAAAGAGGGATCATAAAAATGGCATGTTATTATTTAGTACAGTCCTGAACAAGTTATTTCACATAACAGATGTTTATAAGACAAAATTGATCAAAATTGCCTTAACCTTCCTGTCATGATCCACGACCATATTTGGCAATATTTGTTTGTCTAATTATAAAACCAAAATTCTCTCACAATTGACTTTTATACTCATAATTGTGCGATTTAAACCCAATTGTGTTTTATAAAGTTAGAATTGAGAGATCAAAATGGCAGTTTCTCTCACAATTGCGCGTTTCTATCTCTCGATTCTAACTTTATTAAACACATTTGTGGGATAAAAACTCGCAATTACCTTCTTTTTTGTTATACAAGCTTAGTAATATTCCAAAGTATTCTAAAGCATTTAGATTAAGACTTGAGTAATGTAACGAAATACGTTACAAATGACTTTTTAAAGCATGTATTTTGTCATTTGTAGTCAAATGCATTTCAAAAGTAAGCCCTGGTTATAGTTATAAAAATGTCAAAATGATCAATTTTTCTTTTATGCCAAAAATCATAAGGATATTAAGTAATGATCATGTTCCATGAAGATATTTTGTAAATTTCCTACTGTAAATATTCAATTCAAATTTATTTGTAAAGCGCTTTTCACGATGCATATCGTTTCAAAGCAGCTTTAGAGAGAATGGATGTCAACATTACAATTTCAAGAATGCAGTTAGAAAATAACATCAAGTTGGAAGCAAAGAGCTCCCGGAAAATAAATTACATTAACAATTAGGATATAGAATTGGGCAATGTGCATGTTGATCCACATATGTCAAAAATGTATTTTGTGAGTGGATATGCTTCTTTAAAGGCGATTTTCCCAATATTTAGATGTTTTTGCACCCTTTTTAAATGCTTGTATCTCGGCCAAATATTGTCCAAATCCTAACAAACACACATCAAATGGAACGATTGTTTATTCAGAATTTCATAACCCTTATGACTGGTTTTGTGGTCCACAGTCAATAAGCTCAAACGTGCCTGAGATGTGCGGAGGGTAGTCGTGGCCTAATGGTGAGGGATTCCAGCTCGTAACCTGAAGGTTGTTGGTTCGATTCCCACGCCGGCAGTTGCTCTGGATAAAAGCGTCTGGCAAACGAACAAATGTAAATGACAACCAATGAGGTTCATCCTCGCGTCACATGGCACGTTTGAGCTTTCGTTTACCATAAGCGATGTACAGATGTGAATAAAAGCCTTGATTAAATGTCTTTTGAGAAGCCTTGGATTACAGCACTCCATTCTTACGGGTTTGGAACGACACGAGGGCGAGTAATGTACATTTTGAACACCTCCAGTTGATTTAACCCGCTTCATTATCCCAACAAACACAGAACATTGTCTCAACGTAGCCAACCTTTTAGCAACGTTGTAACAACATGGCTAAAAGGTTGTTGGTGCTACATTGTGTCGTTAAGGTTGTTACTGTGCTGTCACAATGTTGCCATTCAACCACGGTTCAGGACCATCGCTGAAGGTTGTGCTTAGGCTGTCTGGACAACCATTGTACGACATGTACTCGTCACTCTTCCGAAGCGCAATTTAAATTTTAACAGACCGTCAGGCCGTTATTCTTCTTCAAGCCAGGATACGCGAGTATTGCTTATGATTTCTCTTTTGAATAAATAAGATATGTAAATATCCATACAAAACCGACAATTTTCATGTCTAATGTGAGATTTATTTGTTCTGTTAATAAACGGAGTGGACAGAATAGCTGATCATTCACATACCGAGTCGTTTGCGATCGGGTTTGGTGTAAGTTAATGCTAAGTTAAGTAAGTCTATTATATTTGAGCTTCATATAATTAATATTAACGTTTTTTTCCCATTCAAATGTATGTTTTGGTAGTGTCACTATATGTATGCAATGTTTTAATAAAGTTGGATTCTATGAACTTGTATGGCATTTTTCCTCTTTAAAGTTTCAGAGCTGGTTTTATATTAAAAATAACAATTAATGATTAACAGTATTTAAAAAAAGTGTTACATGTTCATCTTGTGTATGATTATTAAGAGATTGACCACAAAAAAAAAAAAAAAAAAAATAAGACGCAGAAAAGGTAATATAATATTTATAATGTGGCATAAAAATAAACGTGGTGGGAACGTCGTCTTGCAGTTGCTGAATGTCGCGCAACAACGTTTCTACAGCCCTTTAGCGTCTTACAATTCAACGTTGCTACAATGTCGCGAGCACGTAGACAGTCAACGTTCCACAGTAAAAATGGAACGTGGCAGCAACGTAAATGTGTTTGTTGGGATTGCCCTAAACTAAAGGATGAAAAGAGCATTTCGACCACTGAACACTTACTTCTAAGTGTTCATTCTCAATAAAGTGAACTTAAAAACACACATTTATGAATGGGAATATACTTCAGTTAGATTTACTCTTTCAGGTGAGGGTCACACTCATGTTTGACAGAACGCAAGCAACGGAAATGTTTACTTTGAGGATATTGAAGTGTTTACTGTGGAACTTTGACAGCACTTTTGGAGTAATATGATGGAGGAGCTGAAAACACACTTTTTTATTTGTTTACGTTGATTTTTATTGCTGCAAATTAAGATTTACCCACATTTTGTTTACAATTCCATTCACTCAACACAGTTTCCATGTCCACGTATTATTAGATTTATTTATGTTTATCGTTGTATATTATTGTTATAATTAATTTGTCAAACCACTTGTTTTTCGTGAACTGTGTGTGTGTGTGTTTGTGTGTGTATCATTTGATCATTTCAGGTTCTCTGATACATGATGTGGTGAATCTCTGAATGAAGCCGGTGCACGAGGCCTGAATCACACACACACACACACACACACACTGGACCACCAGAACCAGCGACTGTGACCCAAATTACGATTAAATCATCACTCACTCCACATTACAGCATTTAAAGGGACCTTGAGCTCAGGTAAAACAGCGCGTAAAGGATGAGCGCGAAGGGCCGTTCATTCAGGACGCGTTCGTCTCGCGTTTTCGAACGCGCGGCTGAATCATCACACGCTTTCATTCTCACCTCCGTTAAATGCGTCAGTGCATCCGATGCCCGTGCTGTTAATCCAGATCCATCGACGGGGGTTTGTTGACGAGTCCAGCACATCGCATCGCTGTATGATCCATCGGTGAGCGGTACAGAGACTGAGACAAGACGCGAGCGCGCATCTATTCTCCAGGCAATGCAGCTGCTCTTAAAGGGGAAGTGGCGCGATTTCTGATTGGTCCTTAAATGGGCCACGTCATGAAGTCATCGGTCACCATTGAGTGAAGGTGATTCAGAGCATCTTCCTCCTCCTCCTCCTTTTCCTCCATAAGGGTGAAAACTCTCTGGGATCAGATCACATGGGTGGATAAACACTGTACTGTATACTGTATGCTCTCACTATAACACAGTACTAAGAGCAATATTATGCAGCAACGGGTGACAATGGTCTTCTTGAAAACCGCTTCACAAACGAGGGTCGAATCAAGGAAAAAAGACGAACGTGCAACGACATCAATTTATCCACTGACCGTTCAGAAACGTCTTCCTGAGTCTCTGCATCAGTTTGAACACTTTCCTCGTTTTGTCTGCGTGAGATTCTCTAGCTTTGTTGTTGTTGAGCTGTTAAAGCTCCGCCCTCTTCTGGAGCAGCAGCTCATTTGCATTTAAAGGGACACGCACAAAAACTGCGTATTTTCGCTCACACCCACATAGAGGCGAATTTGACAAGCGATTTTGAGCTGAAACTTAACTGGAGACACCAGAGACTGATATTACATGTTGTGAAAGGGGCGTATATTTTTTATATTTTTAAGTCATTTAGCAGACACTTTTATCCAAAGCGACTTACAAGGGGAGCAATTTGGGGTTAGGTGTCTTGCTCAAGGTCACTTTAGTCATGGTATTGAAGGTGGAGAGAGTGCTGTTTATTCACAATCCCCACCTTCAATTCCTGCCGGCGTGGGAATCGAACCAACAACCTTCAGGTTGTGTTATAGATCCACTTTAAGAGTGTTTCCTACATTGTAGATTTGAAATGAACCAAACCCAGGTCAGTTGATGTAACCAAAGAAGGGAACCCACTGCAAGAGACCTCAGTGCTTTTGGTGTTCACTATGTAAATGTGGAACTGATCAAACCACGGAAGGACCCAAACAAACGGTAGGAGCTGATCTGAGGCATTCACACACTAGATCGGCCCACACACAAATATTATATTACAGTCTGCCTTGGATCTCAGTGTCTGTGACACACAAGGAGGCTGACATCACGACTGTGGGAGGAGAGACAATCCACACGTTCATAAAGACACACGTGCTATTCTCATCATACCAAACGCTTTCATGGGAATGTACTCAGTGTCTCACACACTCATCGTACTCCTTGTCGACTCTGGAGAGTCTGGCTGTTACCGCTCTCATTCTCATGTGAAATGTGTTCTGTGAGATTCATTCACTCAACCAGACACGTCAAATGATCTCGTCCACGTGATGGAGATTGTACGCCATCGCAGCCAGTGAAATCGCATTCAATCATGAATCTGTTCTCATTAAAGCATTCGTTCACTTCAGAATTCAAATCTCCTGATAATTCACTCTCCTCCATGTCATCCAAGATGTTCATGTCTTTCTTTCTTCAGTGGAAAAGAAATGAAGAGGATTGTTCTCCATATAGTGGACTTCAAAGGGGCTCAACAGGTTCAAATGTCAGTTTCAGTGCAGCTTCAAAGATCTACATGATCCAGACGAGGAATAAGAGTCTGATCTAGAGAAACCATCACACATTTTATACAAAATTACAGTTTTTAACCACAAATGCTGGTCTTGCGCTGCTCTGATGCTCCACACATCACGTCATCACGCTGGAAAGGTCACGTGACGTATGAAGAAGTACCACGGTAGGGCGAAAAACATCTTGAAAATGGTCCAAAATCGTTGTTCTACCTTTATTTGTAAAGACCGTTTGTAAACACTGGATGGGTACTTCCTCCAACGTCACGTGATCTTTCCAACATGATGACATGATGTGTGGAGCATCAGAGCAGCACAAGACGAGCATTTGTGGTTAAAAACTGTATTTTTGTATAAAATGTGCGATGGTTTCTCTAGATCAGACTCTTATTCCTCGTCTGGATCATGTAGTCTTTGAAGCTGCACTGAAACTGACATTTGAACCTGTTGAACCCCATTGAAGTCCACTACATGGAGAACAATCCTCTTCATTTCTTTTCCACTGAAGAAAGAAAGACATGAACATGACATGGAGGAGAGTGAATTATTAGGAAATTTTAATTCTGAAGTGAACGAATCCCTTAAAACCATGTTTTTCGGACATAATCTAGCATGTAAATACCACAGTTATTGCATCTGACCACAGTCTTATGGTTCTGCTGTCAATATTTCACAGTTCAGGGAGTCACAACCAGATACAAAATACTCAGATTAAACACTCAAGCGGTTGATAATCTGCAGCCGCAGAGTCTCTGACACTCTGATTGGCTGAGACTGGTCACATGGGCTAAGAGCTCAGGAAATCAGATGTTGCTGCTCAGCCGCTACAGTGACAGGGCCCTCGCACTGAAACAGGCGGAGATGCTGACGGATGAAACCAGAACGCTGCACTTTTGTGTGTGAAATAAATGCAAATAACACAGTTAAACTTCAAGCAGCAACCAAACCATGTGTGTGTTGAAAACATCTCATGTTCAGATGCCGCTCCCGCGGTTCAGAGGGTTTGCCCTGATGATCTCATTCAGATGAATGAATTATTCACCCTGCTGGATGTCTACAGACACTTTCTGTCTTACTAATTATTCATTGCAAAATGAGCCTTTAACATCTGCTTCCAACTATAAAACAAGTCAAGGGAGGCACTGACAAGCCAAAACTGACCCTTCGCCGGCAGTTTGATTGACAGGCGATTCGACCAATCATAACCCGGAATCTTACATTTTGTCGGTCAAAGCGGTCAGGGGAGTTAGTAGATTAACGTAGGTGAACTTGAATCATGTCTTGAAACAACATTCCTTCTGATGTTCATTCATGTTTATTTGATGCTATAAATGAACTAGTATGAAGAGATGATCGAGGAGCGACACATTAAACACACACTAGACGCTATTTATTGATTCAACTTCTTTAAAAATATTATATTTGAAATATGAAACTGTTTCATTCGTTGTCAGTGTCCTCTTTGCTCCACAATGTATTTTTCACTCTGTGAGAACATGATGTGTGGCGTGAGAGCGGAGGGCCAGTTGAGTTTTGCCTCCTTTGGTAAAAGAAATTAGCCAATCACCATCGAATATTTGACTTTCAGTGGTTTGAGTGTTGAGAAAAAATACATGGCAGAGGAGGCCAGCCTCTCTTATATCAAACGGTCATCACATGAGGTAAATCACATAGTGGATTGTCCGTGCTTCAATGCCACCACAAAGTCCTAAATACGAGCGGGAAGCTTGGGATCTTCACGAGTCAGTGAGGAACATGGCGGAATCCTACATTAGAGGGTCCGCACTGATGTGATTTTCCCGCCGGAACACGTTCCCTCAGCCGGACTGAGTGGCAAAAGATCCGCCGCATGACTCGATTTAATTGGAGAAACTGCGAAAACGTGAGTAAAACAAATTATTTCCAGTTTAAACTAAAGGTTGGACTCAATATAGTGTTCCCTACAACTTACCAAAAATTCAGTGATCCATGGATACTGACGTGAAGCCAGGAATTGTTTCCAGACATTTATGTGCTTGATTTCGAAGCCGAGGAAATACAAGCAAAATTCGCCTGCAAACGCTTTATATGAATACAATATATATCTAAATCTGGGTGATCACTTATATTGTTATATATATATATATATTGTCTCATCGTCCAGCCCTAAAACTTGTTGTTTTTGTCAGTGTTTAAAAACGCCCAATTATGCAGAATATGAGATGGCAAATATTTATTTGGTGAGTTGTCAGCACAGTATATTAGAATATGATTTTACCCCAAAATTCAACATAAGGACACAAAATTATAACTGCATATGCACGTTTTGCTCCAGTTGTTTCAGTGAATTGCTTCTGTTTTCTGTAGCTTTAGGCTGACCTCAGATTTCTTGTCAAATCTATTTGTTCAGTCACTCGCACAGCTCTTTCACGTGTGTTTTGTGCACTGTTGGGGAAATGCATTACAAGAAACCTGAGTTACATAATCAGATTACTTTTTCAAGTAACTAGTAAAGTAACGTGTAACTTTTTCAATTTACAACAAAATATCGGAGTTACAGTTTTCTCATGTATTGACTGACAGCTCTCCTGTTCCCATGCTGACAGAAATAAAGGTCAGAGGTGTTGTGTGTCCATGTGTGAACATTTTATTGTAGTTCTAATGTGAACATTTTATTCATCTCACTTGCAAAAAAACATTCAGTATTCCTCAAATTCAAAGAATTTTACGCAAACCTAACTATAATAAATTATACAAATATACTTCATGTATTTAATGTCATTTTATTAACCTGAATTATGTTTCACTGAACCTATATATATATATATATACCCACTTAATATTTGCTCTTCTTTAATGTATAAATGAGTCTTAAAATAAGAGTCATTTTTTTCATGTCCACTAGAATGGACATCAGGGCTGAAGCAGCAAAAAATGATTTTTATTTTTATCATTCAGTTCTTATGAGCTAGTACGTAATATATGAACTATAGCATTGAAGCTTTTGAAATAACACATACTGTCACAAAGAGTGGCAAGTGTCAGGGTTATCCCTTAACTGCCACCAGAGGGCCCTCCACCTCAGACTATTGCCACACTTTCAGACTACATTTCCCTTAATTCACTGCCTGGACTCATTATCATTGAATGCATTCACCTGTGTCTTGTTTGGCTGTTTCACTCACCCTATATAAACCAGGTTCAGTCTGCCGTTACAAGGAAGTCTTGTGCGTGCAACGCTGCATTTTGATGGTTTTTGGTATCGCGTGTTTCCTGAGTGCGTTTCCCGAGTGTGTGTGTTTCCCGAGTGTGTGTTTCCCGTGCATTTCCCATGTGTGTTTCCCGAGTGTGTGTTTCCCATGTGTGTTTCCCGAGTGTGTGTTTCCCGAGTGTGTGTTTCCCGTGTGTGTGTTTCCTGTGTGTTTCCAGTGCGTTTCCCGAGTGTGTGTTTCCCGAGTGTTTCCAGTGTGTTTCCCGTGCGTTTCCCGAGTGTGTGTTTCCAGTGCGTTTCCCGAGTGTGTGTTTCCCGAGTGTTTCCAGTGCGTTTCCCGTGTGTGTGTTTCCAGTGTGTTTTCCGTGCGTTTCCCGAGTGTGTGTTTCCAGTGCGTTTCCCGAGTGTGTGTTTCCCGGGTGTTTCCAGTGCGTTTCCCGAGTGTGTGTTTCCCGAGTGTGTGTTTCCCAGGTGTTTCCCGAGTGTTTCCAGTGCGTTTCCCGTGTGTGTGTTTCCAGTGTGTTTTCCGTGTGTTTCCCGAGTGTTTCCAGTGCGTTTCCCGAGTGTGTGTTTCCAGTGCATTTCCCGAGTGTTTCCAGTGTGTTTCCCGTGTGTTTCCAGAGTGTGTGTTTCCACTGTGTTTCCCGAGTGTTTCCAGTGCGTTTCCCGTGTGTGTGTTTCCCGAGTGTTTCCAGTGTGTTTCCCGAGTGTGTGTTTCCGGTGCATTTCCCGAGTGTTTCCCAGGTGTTTCCACTGTTTCCCGAGTGTGTTTCCAGTGTGTTTCCTGAGTGTTTCCAGTGCGTTTCCCGAGTGTTTCCAGTGCATTTCCCGAGTATGTGTTTCCAGTGCGTTTCCCGAGTGTGTGTTTCCCGGGTGTTTCCAGTGCGTTTCCCGAGTGTGTGTTTCCAGTGCATTTCCCGAGTGTGTGTTTCCACTGTGTTTCCCGAGTGTTTCCAGTGCGTTTCCCGTGTGTGTGTTTCCAGTGTGTTTTCCGTGTGTTTCCCGAGTGTGTGTTTCCAGTGCGTTTCCCGAGTGTTTCCAGTGCGTTTCCCGTGCGTTTCCCGAGTGTGTGTTTCCAGTGCATTTCCCGAGTGTGTGTTTCCCGAGTGTTTCCCGTGTGTGTGTTTCCACTGTGTTTCCCGAGCGTTTCCCGTGTGTGTGTTTTCCGTGTTTCCCGAGTGTGTGTTTCCAGTGCATTTCCCGAGTGTTTCCCAGGTGTTTCCACTGTGTTTCCCGAGTGTGTTTCCCAGTGTTTCCCGTGTGTGTGTTTCCAGTGTGTTTTCCGAGTGTTTCCAGTGCGTTTCCCGAGTGTGTGTTTCCAGTGCATTTCCCGAGTGTTTCCAGTATTTCCCAGGCGTTTCCCGAGTGTGTGTTTCCCAGGCGTTTCCCGAGTGTGCGTTTCCCGAGTGTGTGTTTCCAGTGGGTTTCCCATGTGTGTTTCCCGAGTGTGTGTCTCCCGGGTGTTTCCAGTGTGTTTCCCGAGTGTGTGTTTCCAGTGCGTTTCCCGAGTGTGTGTTTCCCGGGTGTTTCCCTTTGCCTGTAGTTTGGATTGCCCCTTCTATTAAACTGTGTTTGGATCCTCAACCTTCTGGTCTCAGAGCAGTTCATTACAGATAAGAATGTAGAGAAAATGTAAGATGAATTCTCAAAAAACTTGTATTTTTGTTGTTTGCAGTGGGTGAATGTGTGTGTGTCTGTGTGTGTTTGCTGGTTTTGATAAATATGATCGTGTGTGTGTTGGTGTGTATGCACTCATTTCACATTCGCTGTTTGTTTTTCACTGAAACTAATGAAGAACTGGATGACAGTTTATGATTGCAACAATGAAGTGTGTGTTTCCCGAGTGTTTCCAGTGCATTTCCCAAGTGTTTCCAGTGTGTTTCCCGTGCATTTCCCATGTGTGTTACCCGAGTGTGTGTTTCCAGTGTGTTTCCCGAGTGTGTGTTTCCAGTGTGTTTCCCGAGTGTGTGTTTCCAGTGTGTTTCCCGAGTGCGTGTTTCCAGTGCGTTTCCCGAGTGCGTGTTTCCAGTGCGTTTCCCGAGTGTGTGTTTCCCATGTGTGTTTCCCGAGTGTGCGTTTCCCGGGTGTTTCCAGAGTGTTTCCCGAGTGTGTGTTTCCCGGGTGTTTCCAGTGCGTTTCCAGTTTGAAAGATCTTCAACTCAACTTTGAATATTATAACTTGATACTATTAAGATTATAACAGGTGCAAGATGATGCTACCATGAACATAAATCTGCATATAAAAGCTCAAAAAACCATACTAATGAACAAAACTGACTTTAGATTAGATTTAGAAATGTTTTGAACTTCCTCCTTTAATCCAGAATGGCAGCACATCTGAAAGGTTTGAGCAGCACCCTCTACTGTACAGGTGTAAATACACATTTCCTTCAGCCTGAGGCTTATTCATTTCATTTTTGGTGCGCAAGGGTCTTTATATTTGCCAATAATGTAACTTTTTTTGTTGTTATATTAAAAAACATACAAGCAAGCCCAGCCCAGGTGAAGAAAGTAATGCAAAAGTAATGTAATGCATTCATTTTTGGTGTGAAAGGGCCTTTACATTTGCACAAAATTTTACTACTTTATTGTTATTAAAAAAACAAGCAAGCCCAGCCCAGGTGAGAGAAAGTAACACAAAAGTAACGCATTACTTTTCATAAAAAGCAATATTGTGATACGTTTCGTTTACAAGTAACTTTCCCAACACTGCTTTTGTGTATTTTTTTGCAGCATTCAGGAAGTTGCTCTTTCATGATTATGATCATCTGATGGTGATATCTGTGGTACATCTAAAGACGTTCAGCCGAATCGGTGCATCTGGAAATATCTGGACCTGCTAATAATCGGTTCTTGTCAAGTACTGTTCAGAAGTTTTGGGGTCAACTATGGGCTTTTCCTTTTTTTTTTTCAAAGAACGAAATTAATAACTTTGTTTAAGGGCGCATTAAATTGATCAAAAGTGGCAGTGAAAGACATTTCTATTCATCGAGATCATTTATCATAGTTTCCACAAAAATATTAAGCAGCGAAAACAATGTTTTTAACATCAGAAGGATCATGTGTCACTGAAAATCAATGACTGTTTTCTACATCTTCACATAGAAAAGCTGTTTTATATTTTCGATCAAATAACTTCAGAAGTTTATCAAAAGTTGAATAATAAACAACCACACACATTCCCTGAAAGCTTTAATTTAATTGGAGGAGACCGTATGTAAAGTCCCATTAACTGAAGATATAAGACGAAGGGATGTAGATGATGTGTCTAAAGTGTTCTCAGTATCGAGAGATTAAATAATCCGTCCGTAGGCGTTAGAATCGTGCGCGAGAGCAACGCTACAGACGATTGTGTTTTTGTCATTCAAGCGAAACTGAGAAAATGACCGCCTGTCCATTTAACAACTATTCCCAAACTACCCTGGTCCCAAAAATTCACAGATAATCTACATGCCATATCAATGTGATGGACGTGAAGAGTTGAGCTACTCGTGGAAGCCGTTCTCGTGGAAGCGGTGCAGGTGGTCCGAGTACCTGCGGGAAGAAACAGGAAGAGAAGGATCAGAGCCACACGCCTCAAACACACACACACACAGCCTCGAAATCACTGGCTGAAAACACTCACTTCTTCGCACAGAACGCAGCACAGTCCCGGCCGATGCTCTCACTCCAGGCGGCTTTATACAGCACCTGATCTCACACACACACACACAGGCGTAAGACTTCAGAACAGTAGCAGTAATGGACGGTTAAAACGGAGGGTCACGTGACGCACCAGGAAGACGAGGCAGTGCAGCAGCAGCGTGTAGAAGAACGCCACAGTTCTGGCCGTCTTATTGGACAGGATCACACGACCCTGAAACAAACAGCGAACATCAGCACAGGAAGGGAAACGACCGGTCATCAGCAGATTCTGGACCGTCACCACAGACCGGATGAGGTCTGGTCATATGAGACCTTCTCAAAATAATGAACTGCTTTGAGTAGGACAAACTTAAATATCAGTTCGGTCAAATGTCACTTTCTTCTTCTTTCAAGTTGACAGAACTGATGTATTTTAAGTAAACTGAACCGTTTCATTCTATTCATTTAGACGGTTACATGTAGTTTTTTTTCACCTGTAATAATTTTGTCTGCCCTCTAGTGGTCGTAAGTGTTATTAATATTCTTATGATGAGCAGATTTCCATGCGGTGTGGATATAAGGAAGTTTCGTAGCTAGAACCGGGCAGTGTCCCGTTGCGCTCCTCATCTGCCTTTTCTGGGTTCCTGATTATTTTTCTCCCTACATTTTTACTAGTAAATAAATTCCCCTATAAGGCCGAGTCTTTTGTGTTGAGAACATAACATCGATGAGCTTAAGTTTATTTCCATTTCCCAGCATGCTTTGTCCATGACACTCGAAAGTGAGAGTAAATGCTAAAATGAAGTGTTATATATTATAAATCTCACTCAAAAAAAAAAAACATTAAGTAGGTGATTTAGTAGCAATTGATGTACTTTTATAACGCTATAGTTTGTGAGTTTGATGACTTCTGCTTCTGAGTACGCCGGAAATGTTAATTGTGGTGTATATCCAAGTCAAACACAACGTAGGGCGGGACTTGATTCTGATTGGACCGTTGTCTTATGCTATTAATGTCATGTGAGTGACAGGCTGCTGGAGGGGAGGGGCTACTGATGATTCATGCTTCTGATTTAACGTTACCATGGCACGTGAATTTAAAATAAAGGACAACAGATGATAAAACACTGCAATATTCCATAAAAAATTTGCATATATTTTGATTTCACATGCTTCTCTTTTTATAAACTATACAGCTTCGTAAATGATTCTGGATTCATTAACTATTTTCTTTTACAAATTTATGATACAAGCGACTGAAACTTGCAGAGATAACAGATGTTTCTGTGGAGCAAGAAACAAGCAGCTCGTGTGTGTGTGTGTGTGTGTGAGACGACGATACACACCAGACTGAGCGTGGCTTTGTCCCACGGGCTGAGGCTCTGATATCTCCTTTGACGCTCCTAAAGGATTACATTAAAAAATAAGCACCTGAATCAACAAAAACAAACACTTCCAAAACAGAGAGTTCATGTTCTCACCTTTTTGCTGAAGGAAGCGAAGGGATCGAGTCTCTCCTCATACTGAGACGAGTAACGCATCACTGTATCATCACTGTCTCCAGCCTAACACACACACACACACACACACACACACATCTGTCGTTAGTGTTCGTCTTCATTTATAACCCATGATATAAGCAAGAGACCAAATATCAGCACGATCGCTAATGTGATATTGATTTTATACTACAGTTAAATTCAAGACACAATATTTTTACCAATGAAAATATTCCTAAACAAAACCATAGCTGAATCTCTGAGCAACACACAGCAGTGTTTCATTCCTGTTTCTGAATGATTCGGGTGAGTCACCGACTCAGTGATCCATTCATAAACAGTCACTTGCTTTGTTTGGGAATGAATCGGGTAAATGAATGATTCAATGACTCCCTAATTAAGTTGTCGTAACGGTAGTGTAAATGCATTAATCTTTAGGTTAGAAAAAGTCCCTTTATAAAGCTAAAAGTAAACCTGGAAATCACAGCTGTGAACTGACCATCACACAGGAGCCTCAGATCACTCCACCTGAGAGGTTCAATTTACCCATCATGCACAGAGGAGCGAGGCGGTGTGACCGGACTTACTCTGCTAGGGTAGCTCTGCAGGAACTTGATCTTCTCGTAGAGCTTGATGTTGTCGGCCCGCAGACTGTCCAGCTCGCTCTGAAGGGCCTGTAAGGTCTGCTGTAGGGAGCTGTTCGCCTGACGCACAACAACAACAACAGTCACCCTCTTCCTCTGAGCAACAGGAACCAGTTAAAGTCACGTGACGTGTACTCACAGCCTCCAGCTCCTGGTTACGCAAGCGAAATCTCTCCCTCTGACTGGAGATGATGGACAGCAGAGAGTCCATCTGACCCTGAGGAAGATCCGCTTGAGACAAGCCACCCGCACCTCAACACACACACACACACACACACACACACACACACGTATGAACATCTCATGATCTTCTTAGCCAACCGTGTAAAGTGACAGTGTCCATGTTTACCTGAGAACAGAGCTGTGGCCTCTTTAATGGGCTCAGGGACGATCACCGCACTGCTGTCCGCACCCTAAACCACAAAAAAAACACAATCCATCACTTTCACAAATGTGTCAAGACACTTTTATACTTGTGTGTAAACCTGTCATTTAGATGAGTTTAGCTGCCAGTGCAGATGTCGTATCTGTGAGCTTTTCTTCTTCCTGTGCCTCTCTAAACCTTAAAGAATCATCCTGAGGGTATAAGACCGGCGTGAAAACACGGCCCAAAACCACCGTCATAACGTCAAACGCTCAGAAAGCTACATTTAAAACAGGTCATGTGACTACAGTGGTTTAACTTAAACATTATAAAGTGACGAGAATACTTTTGTGCGCCAAAATAACGACTTTATTCAACAATATCTAGTGATGGACGATTTCAAAACACTGAAGCTTTACGAATCTTTTGTGTCGAATCAGTGATTCGGTTCTCGACTCAAACTGCCAAAGTCACGCGAACCTTCGTGAAATTTCGAAACGTTTTTACGTTCACTCATGACGTAACAAAGCCACGGTTGCTGAAAATCACATGACTTTGGCAGTTTGACTCACTCGCCGAATCACTGATTCGACACAAAAGATTCATGAATCAGTGTTTTTCAACTGATCACTAGATATTGTCGAATAAAGTCGTTATTTTGTTTTTTTTGGCGCACAAAAAGTATTCTCGTCGCTTTATAATGTTAAGGCTGAACCAGTGTAGTCACATGACCCGTTTTAAATATGTTTTAGTATCTTTTGAAAGTGTTCATTATCAATAGAGACTCACTGAATCATCGGATTTCATCACAAATATCTTCATTTGTGTTCTGAAGATGAACGAAGGTCTTACGGGTGTAGAACCACATGAGCGAGACGATTTAATGACTGAATTATCATTTTAAAATAATACAACACGTATTTCCTGGGCATTGGTTGGCATTAAATGCTCACATCCCCCAGAACACACCTGTCCAGGTAACGGCACCTCCGGCCGCACCACATGACATCTGTCAGGAACACTGAGAGGATCGACCCTCACTGAACAACATCAGCCCAAAGTGGGTTCAGTTAGTGACTTGAACGGAGGTTGTGCATGATTAGCCTGAATGTAATGTGTGGATAAAAGCGTCTGGTCAGTGACTCGGTATGAATGTATTGGGTCTGCTGGACCCGTGATGGGTCTGAAGCTGCTGTCTGACCTCAGCGTCGGGCCGGGACATCGTCTGGATGGTGCTGAGATCCTGCTCCAGTTTGAGGATGAGATCTTTCTGATCAGCACTGGTCTTCACTGCTGCAGAGAACTCCATCTGTAGAGACGCATACCGGCCTACACACACACACACACACATCAGTAAACTCCTAATGACTATATGTGGCTAAACCTCGTGTGACGTCCAGTGTTGACCATCGCATCGGACAAGACCCACCCACTTTTTAAGACCAATGATATTGGATCCACTCACTTTTACCATCTCTTATTCGGCGTTTATCTGTTCACTTTAACCACTGAGGGCCGAACCTCGGTATTTTTCCAGAAGTGAAATAATTGCCTAATATTAACCCTACTTTGGTGCTGTACGGATATAATCGCACAAAGCCAAGATTTCCGACCTTCTCATCTGAGCTGCCAGCGGTCAAACACCAATCATTAACGTCAAAATGTTGGAAACGACCAATCAAATCAAAGTAGGCGGGCTTTATGTTCACAGAAGCTGACGATCATGAACTCCAGCGCGACGCTTCGGTCATAAAGTGCGAGATAAACTCAACTCATTTTACGTTAAACGACCAATAGAAATATTTAGGAATGCAAACTTTTAGCTGAAATAAGCCCCGCGATTCATCGTTACTGTCAATGTGACGAGATACGAAATATCAACGAAGCCGTTCAGATTAATAATGAATGCGATTGCGCACTCTGAAACAAGCCCGACGCGGATGAGAAGCATACGGTGGCCGAGAGAGCTCAAAGTGCTGCAAATAAGAAAACACATGCAAATTAAAAAAAAGCAAACGCAGTACATTTACAAAAACGAGCTGCATTTACAAAAACGAGCTGCATTTACAAAAACGAGCTGCATTTACAAAAACGAGCTGCATATACAAAAACGCGCTGCATATACAAAAACGAGCTGCATTTACAAAAACGAGCTGCATATACAAAAACGCGCTGCATATACAAAAACGAGCTGCATATACAAAAACGAGCTGCATATACAAAAACGCGCTGCATATACAAAAACGCGCTGCATTTACAAAAACGAGCTGCATATACAAAAACGAGCTGCATATACAAAAACGAGCTGCATTTACAAAAACGAGCTGCATATACAAAAACGCGCTGCATATACAAAAACGCGCTGCATTTACAAAAACGAGCTGCATATACAAAAACGCGCTGCATATACAAAAACGAGCTGCATATACAAAAACACACTGCATATACAAAAACGCGCTGCATATACAAAAACGAGCTGCATATACAAAAACGAGCTGCATATACAAAAACGCGCTGCATATACAAAAACGCGCTGCATATACAAAAACGAGCTGCATATACAAAAACGAGCTGCATTTACAAAAACGAGCTGCATATACAAAAACGAGCTGCATATACAAAAACGAGCTGCATATACAAAAACGCGCTGCATATACAAAAACGAGCTGCATATACAAAAACGAGCTGCATTTACAAAAACGAGCTGCATATACAAAAACGAGCTGCATATACAAAAACGCGCTGCATATACAAAAACGCGCTGCATATACAAAAACGAGCTGCATATACAAAAACGAGCTGCATTTACAAAAACGAGCTGCATATACAAAAACGAGCTGCATATACAAAAACGCGCTGCATATACAAAAACGCGCTGCATATACAAAAACGAGCTGCATATACAAAAACGCGCTGCACATACAAAAACGAGCTGCACATACAAAAACGCACTGCATATACAAAAACGAGCTGCATATACAAAAACACGCTGCAAATACAAAAACGAGCTGCATATACAAAAACGAGCTGCATTTACAAAAACGAGCAGCATATACAAAAACGAGCTGCATATACCAAAACGCGCTGCATATACAAAAACGAGCTGCATTTACAAAAACGCGCTGCATATACAAAAACGCGCTGCACATACAAAAACGAGCTGCACATACAAAAACGCACTGCATATACAAAAACGAGCTGCATATACAAAAACGCGCTGCATTTACAAAACGCGCTGCATATAGAAAAATGCGTGGTAATAAAACGGCTGCCTTTGCTGATATTTCACCAGTACCAACAGCATTAAACAGTCAAAATACAGACAAATAATGTATGCTATACTGATATGGTTTTAAAGCTATTGTTATCTAATATTTAGGCCCTCATTACAACAGGGGAATCAATTTTATATATATATATATATATATATATATATATATATATATATATAAAATAGCATCTACCCCAGTAAACGTATAGCATTTTGACCGAAAGCGGTGAGTTCCAAGATGCCTGCCGAGTGAAGCCTGTGTCCAGACTCACCGCTCAGCTCAGTGTTAGCGATGCGCAGAGACGCGCTCTCGGACTGTAGGCTGCGGTTCTTCTCCAGCAGCAACACCTCCAACGGCTTACACGAATCCTGAGACAGACCATCACATCAACACCTTCAACAACACACTGATAACACACAAAAACTGCCGCTTACCTGCGCCGTGGCACTGTCGCACGGCCCGAACTCCATCGACTTCAGGATGCTGTCGAGAACAATCAGAGAAGCAATCAAATCTGCTCTTTCCGACAGCCTTACGTCAGTCATGATCAAATACAACATGGGATGGACTCAGAATGACCATGATTATGCAGGTCTTTAAAGAAACAAGTTATGACTTTTTGGGTGTTTTCTAATAAAAAATACTTTATAACATCAAATAGTACCAGTTTAGACACATTACTATCTTTAATGTTTTTGAAAAGCGCATCAAACTTGAATTTATTTGATTAAAATACAGTGAAATACTATCCTAATGTAAATCATCTGTTTTCTATGTGAATGTATAGTAAAGTTTCCAGCATTTTTACAACCTGTGAGAACAGCATATATTCAAAATATAAAATCCTTTCTAAGAATTAATCTAACTTTTTTTTTTTAATCAAAAAACTTTTTGAACAGTGATGTATATCGTTACAAAACGATTCTATTTTAAATTAATGCTGTTCTTCAACTTGTTACTCAATGAATCCTGAAAAAAGTATCGCTGGTTATATAAAAAATAAGCAGCACAACTGTTTCAAACATTGAGCTTCAAATCATCATATCAGAATGATTTGTGAAGGATCATGTGACACTGAAGACTGGAGTAAAGATGCTGAAAATTCAGAAATAAATTACACTGTACTATATATTCACATAGAAAACCAAAGTTTAAAATGTAATAATATTTTTTTCTTTATTTTTCATCAAATAAATACAGCCTTTGTGAGATAATATATATATATATATATATATATATATATATATATATATATATATATATATATATATATATATATACACCGTAATTTCCGGATTATTGAGCGCACCTGAATATAAGCAGCACCCACTGAATTTAAAAAAATATATATTATTTTGAACATAAATAAGCCGCAGGTGTCTACAGGTACACTGAAACAAATGAACTTCACACAGGCTTTAACCACTGAAATCCTCAAACTTTTTTGATTGTTTCGGCTTTCAGTCGGATCTGCACAGCTGAAACATCTCAACACCGCGAGATTCACATTCTGTGATGTGCTCAGTTTTTTGGCGGCATGTTTACGGTTTAGATTAAATCGAGCGCGCTCAAACTTCCCATCATTCTGATTACGGTAGTCATTTTGTCACCCTCATCATGGCAAAGGAGAAATGCATATGATGCATATCGCGTCTTTTGCGCGCGCATTTTCATTTTTTCTACATATTTCCTATGTAGGCGCAGGTAAAAGACTTGTCTTTTTGCATCGAGTCAATTCCTCACGCTGCTGTTTCCACCATCTTCTCATCGACTCATTAAGACCAAGCTCCCGTGCAGCAGCTCTATTTCCTTTTCCAACAGCCAGATCAATCGTCTTCAACTCGAGAGCAGCGTCATATGCATTTCTCCGTGTCTTCGTCATGACGAGGGTGACAAAATGACTACCGTAATCAGAAAGTTTGAGCGCGCTCGATTTAATCTAAACCGTAAACATGCCGCCAAAAAAAACTGAGCACATCACAATGTTTTTTTGAATGAAAAAAATTTGAAAGCGGGAAAAATCCATATATTAGCCGGAAAATATGGTATATATTTGTGTGTGTATATATAATGCAAAACCTGACACACAGCTCCACTGACCAACAGTTAAGGAATAGTGCTGATTAAAATGTCAAATGTAGTTTGTCACGGCAGGCGTGAGCTCTTCAAACGCCGTCAGGACTCTCACCTGAGCTCTTTCTTCATCTCCTCATAGTCTGCCTGCGTCTGCAGCTTCTCCTCCAGTTTCTGAAAGAGATGAACAGACTGTGATGAAGACAAATGTTCAGCAGCGGAGCTCCATTACCCACACACTGCTGTAGATCAGACGGTCTGACGCGTAACGCCTCACCAATGACTGATGTCCAGAGCTGCGTCCGAAACCGCTCCCTATCCACTATATAGTGCACTATATCGGGTGTCGGCCATTTTGTAGGGCTGTCCGAATTCTGAGTGAACAGCTGCGTCCGAAACCGCTCCCTATCCACTATACAGTGCACTATATCGGGTGTCGGCCATTTTGTAGGGCTGTCCGAATTCTGAGTGAACAGCTGCGTCCGAAACCGCTCCCTATCCACTATATAGTGCACTATATCGGGTGTCGGCCATTTTGTAGGGCTGTCCGAATTCTGAGTGAACAGCTGCGTCCGAAACCGCTCCCTATCCACTATACAGTGCACTATATCGGGTATCGGCCATTTTGTAGGGCTGTCCGAATTCTGAGTGAACAGCTGCGTCCGAAACCGCTCCCTATCCACTATATAGTGCACTATATCGGGTGTCGGCCATTTTGTAGGGCTGTCCGAATTCTGAGTGAACAGCTGCGTCCGAAACCGCTCCCTATCCACTATATAGTGCACTATATCGGGTGTCGGCCATTTTGTAGGGCTGTCCGAATTCTGAGTGAACAGCTGCGTCCGAAACCGCTCCCTATCCACTATATGGTGGACTATATCGGGTGTCGGCCATTTTGTAGGGCTGTCCGAATTCTGAGTGAACAGCTGCGTCCGAAACCGCTCCCTATCCACTATATGGTGCACTATATCGGGTGTCTGCCATTTTGTAGGGCTGTCCGAATTCTGAGTGAACAGCTGCGTCCAAAACCGCTCCCTATCCACTATATAGTGCACTATATCGGGTGTCGGCCATTTTGTAGGGCTGTCCGAATTCTGAGTGAACAGCTGCGTCCGAAACCGCTCCCTATCCACTATATAGTGCACTATATCGCGTGTCGGATATTTTGTAGGGCTCTCCGAATTCTGAGTGAACAGCTGCGTCCGAAACCGCTCCCTATCCACTATATAGTGCACTATATCGGGTGTCGGCCATTTTGTAGGGCTGTCCGAATTCTGAGTGAACAGCTGTGTCCGAAACCGCTCCCTATCCACTATATAGTGCACTATATCGGGTGTCGGATATTTTGTAGGGCTCTCCGAATTCTGAGTGAACAGCTGTGTCTGAAACCGCTCCCTATCCACTATATAGTGCACTATATCGGGTGTCGGCCATTTTGTAGGGCTGTCCGAATTCTGAGTGAACAGCTGCGTTCGTTCTCTACTTTTACCCACAATCCTCTCTGATTTTGAGCGTACATTCGACGTACGCTCGTTAAAGCGCCGTCACCCAAAATTCAACGTGATGAGACGATCGAGCGCGAAAGAAAAATAAATATGGCAGACGGCAATACGGGAAGTGGCAACTTCTACAAATGTAAGTGTCATTTTTTATTAATCAGAACATCTTTGTAAAGATATTTTGAAGCAGGTTTATATCATAATATATACTTATTATCATATGATCATTTGGTGGATTTTTCTCATATGTTAGTGAACTGTTGTACAGTGTATTCAACCGACGGCTTAGAATATGATGTATTGATAAATTTTTATTCGCTTTAGGGACGGATGAGGATGTTAGGCAGCTCATTTTAAATGGGTACAGGAAATGTTAATGACGAAATTGTCTGGCGCGTGCTATTAACGTCAGCGTCCGAATTCGCTCACTCATTTTTCGTTCACTCTTTGCTGATATAGTGCGCTCAACTGCCGTGCACTATATAGGGGTTAGTGAACGAGTGAACGAGTGGGCGCTTTCGGACACAGCTCAGGACCATTCATGACAGTTTAATTTTTTTGGAAGGACCGGCGAGTGCGTGTCGAGTGTGTTTGTGCACCTGGAGCGCAGCGGTCTTGTCCTGGAGCTGCTGCTGCAGTCGGCTGCTGTGCGTGTCGGATCTCTCTCGGAGCGAGGACAGGCTGGCCTGCAGTCTCTGAACATCCTCCACCAGCTGCAGCATCTCACGCTCCTTCGCACTGAGCTCCGCCTCCAGACTGGAGCGCGACACCAGCTCCACGCACTCGTCCTGCTGAACACACACGATGAATGACGGTGAACGTGACCTCAATATTTTCCTGTTTTGTTTCACTGTATTTAAAAGTCTTCTAGTTTAGAATTAACTTGTTTCTTCTAATTTTTTGACCAACTGTCTTCAATAAGCTTGAGAAACTTTAATTTTATTAGTTAGGCGAGTATGAGTTCACATTTAAGGATTTTTGAGGCATTTTTTAGGAATATCAATACTGTACATTAGAGGTGAGCAATATCTCATGTAGCAACTTGCTCAAATGGATGAAATATATTCACAACCGAATCATAACACGTTATGACTAATCGTGAATATGAATCAACCACGAAGGGAATTAGGTATATATCGATAATCAATTACAATGAATTATAATTAATCATGAACATATATGATCTAAAATTATTTCTAAGTTTAGAATTAATTTAGAAAGACTGGTTTGTTTTGTCCAGCAAAACTATCAGTCCGATTTTCTTATCAATTCTAGAAAGGAAGTTTTCTTCTCTGGCCACGAAAAGGAAACTTATTCTAGTATTAAAAAAACATAAAGCTAGCGAAATCAAACGTTAAAGTGACTTGGTTCATGTATGAGTTACCCAGAGACAACGAATTGTGTGAATACAAGGTGTTTAATATATGATATATATACACAAATACATACAACTAAATCTAAGCAGAGCATACAATAAAATAACGAAAGGAAAGAAAGAAAGAGTTGATCAAAGAAGGCAAGATTACAAACAGTTCAACCTTTTGAGAGCCAGCAACGAAATCACTTCAGACAATAAAGTTAAAGCGCATCGAAATTAATTCAGATACTTGCATTTGTACTTTGTGCTGTGGTGAATGCCGTTCAAACTTCCGTGCGGAGCTGGAGTTTCTATTGGTCTCTTCCTGAGGTGATTCTTCGGCGGGAATTTCAAAACGGAATTAACTGTTTGTAAAATGCCGGAAAATAAAAGAAAGAAGTGTGTCTCGTCTAAGATGAAAACGACTGAGCGTGGATCCGCTCGTGTTTAGGTGTTATAAAGGTAACTCCAGTCACACCCATTCTGGGCCGTACGGACCAATAGGGAACATGGACTTTTAGCGGGAAAACATTCCTTTGTCTGTTTTTATGGCCTAATTTGCATTATCTACAGAGGTGCTTACGCTGGGTTCTTTTCCCTCCAAAGTACCTTAAAAGTAGAATAATGCATATTATCACAATAAGACACCAATATCTAGGTATGAAATTAACAGAGGAACATTTTGAATCCAAAAAACGCATGTTTCGGACTCTCTTTTAGGGAGTAAATGTTCTTACATTCAAATATAAGCATTTTACAGTGAAACTAACACAACTACAAGATGTAACTAAGTGGGAGTAATATAGACATGCATACAAAAGAAAAGCACAGGAAAAACACTAATGGGAATATTCATATTTTGATGAATGTCTCTATGTGTGTGCGTGGAATTCATTCCCCTGGTCTTGTGAGGGACACAGAATTTGGTGTGAGCTGATTAGTATCTCTTTGAAGATCCAAAGGGATTCTGCCTTGTCTCGCACCTCGCCACTTAAAGTGTCACTTGTCCGTGGGGGGGACCAGGACATTCGGAGCCGACTAAAATTTACTTATGCGACTCAGAGAGTTAAAAGCTTTTCTTAAAACCTAAAATGAATTGGTCGTTCGTGATCCGGTCCAGTCCAGACGCTACAGTCCCCCTTTCGGCCGACGACGTTCATGTTTGGAACATCGTGGGACGTTCCTCTGGCAAGTGGATCATGATGGTCGGGCAGCAGGTGGGTTTCAGTTGTCCTGCTTGTCCCCTCAGTTCAATGTCAGATGCTGGACCTGGTGATGTTAGGTCAGACAGCTGTCCTCTGGTTGCCTGGAGGCACAGGAGGGTGAGCCACAGCAGCATCCTGGCACAGAAGAGAGAGAGAGAGAGAGAGAGAGAGAGCGGGGGGGGGATTGGTAGGTCAGCGAGGGATGTCCTTTGTTGGTGAGGACAGTCTTTTAGCTCCGAGGATTGCAACAGAGTTTAGCTTGCATTGTCCCCTCCCTGCCTGTCTCTGTCAGCAGCCACATGTCTTTTGATTTGGTTACGGTGGACCCACTTGAAAATTGGGTCTTTCTGTCCCCGGCTCAGTTGGATTCGGTACGCAACAGGGGAAAGTTTGTCTACAATCTCATAAGGTCCCATCCAGTGAGGCAGAAGTTTCTTTGACAGCCGCTTGGAGGCTGTCTTGGGTGGCTGGATGAAACGGTAGTACCAGACCCTGTCACCCACCGTCAGTTCCTGGTGTGATGCTTTCCGGTCATAATATGCTTTCTGGCCCTCAGCACTCTTTTGAAGCTGTTGTTGGGCAAAAGCAAATGTTGTTCTCAGGTGTCTGTGTAGTTCGTCAAGGTACTGGTGAGTGGTGTAGGCTGCGACAAGGCTGGAGTCTCCCGGTTGATACAGCAGGTGCAGCGGCAGTGTCATCTGCCGGCCTGTCATTAGTTCAAAGGGAGACACACGTGTTGACTCCTGCGGTGTAGCTCTGATGGCCATAAGCACCAGAGGAAGTTTCACATCCCAGTCTTTCTGGTTAGCCGACACATATTTCCTCAGCATGCTGACCACAGTTCAATTGGTTCGTTCCACTTGCCCTGATGAGATGGGATGGTGGCTGATGTGCAGTTGAGCTTGT
Organism: Opsariichthys bidens; assembly: GCA_037194245.1. NCBI lineage: Eukaryota > Metazoa > Chordata > Actinopteri > Cypriniformes > Xenocyprididae > Opsariichthys > Opsariichthys bidens. Next base: position 27,285,976 of record CM074284.1, read on the forward strand.
ATACCCAGGAGTTTCCACATATGCTGCATGATGTCAGCTGTAAAGTGAGTGCCTCTGTCAGAGTTGACTCTCAGTGGCAGTCCGAACCTGGAGAAGATGTGGTTCATCAGGAGGTATGCCGTGGTCTGGGCAGTGTCGTTAGGTGCTGGAAGACACTCTACCCACTTGGTGAATTGGCACACCACCGTGAGGAAGTACTTGTTACCTCTTGTCGACCTGGGCAGAGGTCCCACCCAGTCTATTTGGAGGTCCGACCATGGGAATGTGACTCCTCTGCGTTGCAGTGGAGCTCTGTGATTTGGGTTTGCTGGTTGGAATTGACAGCAAACCAGACACCCTCTGACATACTCTGCCACATCTTGCTGCATGCCGGGCCAGTATGCCACTTGTTTCAAAGTCTCATAAGTTGCTTTGGTACCATGGTGTCCGGCAAATGGTGCGTCGTGGGCGTACATTAGCATGACCCCCTTTTGGCACTGTGGCACCACAAGCCTTGGCGCGGTGAGGGCACCAGGGACATACCACAGAATGTTTTCGTCCACACGCAGCATGTCCTTCTTCTCTAACAACCGTTTGAGGCCACGGGCCGCAGTGTGTTCAGACGCTGCGATCGGGTGGTTGGAGGGGTCTGAGAGGTGGTTTATCATAGCCTGTATGGAAGAGTCAGAAGCTTGTAGATCAGCTATGTCATTGCTGGAAATTTGTGGGGCCAGCGACAGTGGCTGTGAGGCAGGCACTGTTGCAGGAACTGTTCGCTGACTGCGAGTTATTGCTGCCACACTATGGGTGGGCGGCTGGGTTGGGGGTAACCATGGTTTGCCATGTGATGCGCCAGTCTTGGCAAGGGCATCGGTTTGGTCATTCAAGTCTTTGTCAAGGCCTGGTTGCTTTGAGTGGCCTTTCACCTTTTTCCAGTAGATGATCATGTCGTGTGTTCGAGTGATGTCATCGCATGCTTGGAACAGGTGTTGGTGTTTGACCGGCTTGTTGTTTGCGGTCTTAAAGCCATTTTGTTTCCAGCCCGGAAGGTGGCATGTGAAACTGAGTCTGGCATAGTTTGAGTCTGTGCAAATGAGGAGTTCTCTGATGTTATGGGCTGAAGCAATTTGAAGGGTTATGAGGATGGCTGCAACCTCAGCATACTGTGATGACTGGGGACCCAACTTGAAGTGTCGCGGTAAGCACGGTAAGTTGTTTAACCATAGCACCCCTGCACCTGCCTTTAAGGTGCCCTCATGGTTGTAGGAGCATCCATCGACGTAGGCAGTGGGCATGCCCTGGCACGCATTCTCTTCGAAGTACCTGTGACAAGACAGTGGTTGTTGTTGGGGTCTCTACGTCCAGCGTCGCAGCTGGTGTGTCATCAGAGCAGTTTTGGCAGGCGGCCAAGCCGTTGCCCAGCACAGACTTGTGATTTTGAGCGTATCGTGCCTCAACACTGCGCCCCTGGAGGGCCATCAACCATGTGGCTATGCGTGAATTGGTGACCACACCATCTCGGATGCGTTGGCTGTTGAGGAACGTGACAGGCTGGTGACAAGTCTCTATAATAACCTTCTGTGCTCCAATGTAGTTGGAGAATCTTTGGATAGCCCATACAGTGCAGAGCAAAGCCTTTTCACAGTCTGAATATTTACACTCTGGTGACAGAAGTGTTTTACTGGCATATGCAACCACTCTTTTGTCCTGGTCGTATCGTTGGTAAAGACCAGCACTAAGACAGTCGTTGGAGAATCCAGCATCCAAGTAGAACTCCTTCTGTGGATCAGGATAAGCCAGGCACGGAGCTGTACACAAATGTCGTTTCAGTTCACTCATGGCAGTTGCTTGAGCTTCTGTCCAGACGAACGGGCAGTCCTTTTTCAGCAGGGCAGTTAGAGGTCGTGCAATGTCCGAGTAGTTCTCAATGAACTGCCGTGAGTAGTTGCAGACACCTAGAAAACTGCGCAGCTCTGAGACATTGGTGGGAGGCTTGATGTTCTGAATGGCTTGGACACGGCTGGACTGTGGTTCAATACCCTGGGATCCGATGAGTAGACCCACATAATTGACCTTGGTTCGGCACCACTGTCCTTTATGGAGGGCAATCTTTGCGCCGGCAGCCGTTAACTGGGTTAGAACATGGTCTATCTCTTTCAGGTGGTCAGCCACAGTTGTGCTTTTCATCAAAACATCGTCCACATAAATTAAATTCCCTCTAATTCTGGCATCTGGACATGCTTTGTTCAGGAAGATGTTGAACTCAGCTGGTGAGTTGGCATAGCCGAACGGGCACCTTGTGAAAGTGTACTGTCGGTTGCAGAAGGTGAAAGCCAGCTTGTGTTGATCCCCTGGATGCACGGGTATGGTCCAGAATCCCGAGGCTACATCGAGTGTAGAAAAGATTGTGGCCCCTTTGATTCTAGGTAGTTCCTGCTCCAGCTGTGTCATGGGCCATCGTGACAGCGGCACTTGCTGGTTCAACTTCCTGTAGTCGATTGTAGGTCGCCACTTGCCGTTTGGCTTGAGAACGGGCCATATGGGGGCAGAATAGGTGCTGTTGCATGGACGGATGACACCTTTGTCAAGCATGGAGTCGATGATTTCCTGCACTGGTTCATGTGAGGCGATGGGAATCTTGTATTGCTTGACGAAAGTGGGAGGAGCATTTGGGTGTGTTGGAATACGCACCGTGTGAAGGTTAGTGAGGCCACAGTCTAAAGAGTCTTTGGCAAATGATGCTTTGAACTTGTACAGGACCTGTCTGAGTTTTTGACGGTCTGCATTGTTCTTTAAGGCGTCTGCATCTTTCAGAATTTGTTGGACCTGAGTCTCAAATCCTGGAAATGGCTCCTCTGTTGTTGTGTCACTGGTCAAGTCAGCAGTCAGTGGTGAAGCAATTTCATCACTCTCACAAGCAGGCTGGTTAGAGACTGTGTACACTGTAAGGTGTCGGTCCTCTGTCAGCTCCGTTCTGCATACTTGTTCTGTGGCCACTGGCATGACAGACGTTATGGAAATGATCTTGAAGGGTGCTGTGAACACTGTATTGTCCAAGCTCCCTTCTGGTATCATTACAGATGGGATTGAACCAATGACTGGTAAAGTGAGATCAAAGTCATGGAAATCGTGACTCACTAGCCAACCCAAGCGGTAGGCCTTGGGAATTCCAATGTCTGTTGCCGTGCAGTTGTTGAACAGGATGTAGACTACGCGGGATGACACTTCCGTGAGGGGAGTGGCTTCCAGAGTGAGTCCAAGTTCTACGCATTCAGGTGACTGTTGAAAGAAACCCAGTGTGTGGTTTAGAGTTTGACCACGTCGCATGTTGAGCCGAACAGCAACCCCTTTGGTGTAAGCTGGTACTACAGTTCCTTGTTCACTGACCAGGGTGCAGACCTCTGGAATGGTCTGGCCTGACAGGAGGTTCTCAGTGTCGACGGGCGTAACAGGGGGCTGTGAGGTCATTGGGGCCCACACCACCTCGTTAATAAAGTCTACATGAGCCTTGAGGCGAATCAAAACGTCCGCTCCAATGTAGACGTCATGTGGCAGGTCCCGAAGAACCAGGAAGTAATGAGTCAAACACCGGCCGTTCCATTTCAAGTTCAAAACGCAGATGCCCTTGGCAGTTGTCATGGTTGACAGATGAGGGTCCAAAGGGAAGCGGGTGCGCTTTTTGGCAGACGGAAGGTCAGGTGTGTCCTCAACGAGAGCATTGAAGAGTGTGTGACTGATGGCTGAGTTGTCAGCCCACAGTGCGAGAACAATGTCTGTTGTCTTTGCATCATTCAGTTGCAGGTCTGCCATGACCTTAGGGCAGTAGGAGTCAGAGTCTCTGTTAAGTTGCAGAGTGCAGAGTAGCGAACTTGAACTTTGCTCTGGTGCTGAGACGATGTTCTCACGCCTAGCTGTGAGATTTCCCGTGACCTCGGTGACCTGACAGTCTGGCTCAGGTGATCTGGGTGACTGGAGAGACAGAGGTTCTCGTACTTGAGCCCAAATTTTCAGCTGTCTGAAGTCCAATAGGGGCTCAAAGCGATCTAGCAGATCTTTGCCAATGAGAAGGGGAAATGTGTCCATTTGTGATATGTACACAGGATGTACCAGGCTCATTGGACCGATGGTCAGGTGAATGGGAGCTATCTGTTCAAGTTGGACCTCATCTTGACTGTATGACTGCACATTCAACTCACATTTTTGTGATTTAAGAGTTCGATTCTGTCTCTTAGCTTCAGCTCTGAGTCTATCAAAGAGGTCTGATGACATCAAAGTGAGATCTGCGCCGGTGTCTACCAGGGCTTCAATTTTCACATCATTTTCCACAGTGATGGTGAGGTAGAGTTTCCGGGCCACCCCCTTTTCGATCAGATTCCCCAGGAGTCTTGGTACTGGGGCTTGTGTGCTGACCGATAGGCAGTTGGGGCCGGTCTCTTGCAGTTCGTTAGGGAGGCAGACAACCAAAACAGCACTTTCTGGTACCTTGGAGTCTTTGTTGACAGCGTGATGAAAGGTGTTGGTCTGCTCCGGGTGTGCAACCATCAGCTGAGGTGATTGAGAGATGCTGTCATTTAGTGATGCGTGAGCTGTTTCTGTGGTCAGTGGCTGGTCAGCAGGGATCTGGGGTTTAGGTTCTGTCTGAGGAATGTCAGAGCTGATCTTGGAGACAGGCCTCACTCCTAGTCATAAGGAGTCTGGCTTCTCTGTCTTGTCTTCCTTGTGGGGTTTCTTTTGGATCAGTTCCTTGAGAATCCTCAAGATCTCCGCAGACTCAGACGCTGCTGCTCTGTTCTGCTCTTGCGAGGGCTCAGACTTGGGCTTGTTAGGGACCTGTCGAGAGGCATTCCGCTGCTGGCTGTTGGGACTTGATGCTCTGGCAGATGAGTGTCTGCCATTTCTGGACCGTCGGCTGGCATTCCACGCCGCATCACCCTTTGGGTTGTTGGATGGACCTGAGTAGTCCCAGGTTCTTTCAGAGCGTCCGGCCGGGTGCTTGGGACGGGCACCCTCAGCGTGAGGCTGCCCTCTGCTGGCTGGGAGCGGCTTTGACGGCCTGTTATACACTCTGTCACTGTGGGGTGGCTGTGCGCCCTCTAGGGCCAGTTCATTTTGAAAGTGAGCAGAGACAGGGTAGATGGCTGGGTTTTTTACAGTCTTTTCAGAAACAGTCTTTTGCTTGACATGAGCCTTATGGACTAAGTCTCGCAGCTGTTGGGTAGACATGCTGCGCGGACAGGCCAGGACTCCTAGGTGATGACTCACCGCAGGATGCAGGTTTCGGAGGAACAGAGTTCTGAAGTTGAAGTCCTCCTCCATGCCTGGCTCATTGCGTGCTCCGAAGTAGGCCCGTCGCAGCCTGTTGTAGTAAGCCTGTGGAGTTTCAAGTCGGCCCTGTTTAAGGTCCATAGCAGCGATGAGCCCTTGGTCCGATTCAGGGTCAGAAAACTCTCTGATCAGAGCCTGTCGCAGCTTCTGGTAGTCGGACTTGACAGTTTCTGATTGCCGATCTAGAAAGCTTCGCACATCACGGCTTGACGTGATTCTGAGCAAATACAATCTGTCCCATGCATTCACGTTGGGCACATTTTGCAAAAGAAAGTCTATGTCCTGCAAGTAGGCGTGCACGTCGTGGCCTCCTGCAGGGTTTGGGGTGAATGTGGGAATGTTTCTGGCAAGCTTGTCAAGTTCTTTGGGAGCCATGCTGTGACTTGTGGCACGGACTTTCTGGAAAGGCTCCCACCCCTTTGTTGCCGATGAAGGGTCTGGGATGCCGGAGGGTGGCATCCTGAACGGTGAGCTTTCACCCCCTTTTTGTACAAGGGACTCTTGACTGGGAGGCCTGGGCTCACGGGCCAGGGAAAACTGTGTGATGGGTGTTTCCCCTCCCTGGTAGCTTTGCAGGTTATAAGAGTATTTCAATTCTCTGTGAACACTGTCAAGTTCATCTTTTAAATAGTCTCTTTGTTGTACTAAAGAAAGGATTTCAGCTCGGGCCGCCTGCAGGTGGTTTTCACAGGCCTTGGCCTTAGCGTCCCTTTCCTTTAGTTCAGTCTCCACTCTTGCTAGGAGAGCACCACTGTGTTGGAGTTTTTCAGTAAGTTCCTCTCTGGATTCGTTCTCCAACTGCTCTTTATGCTCTGTCTCTAGATGGAGCTCTGCCAGGGCTTTTTGGAGTCTTTCCACCTTCTCCTGTAGCTCTGGGTCCTTTTCATCCGCTGTCCCGTGCTGGTTCTGGGTCTCGAGGAGTAGCTGGTCTAGGCGCTGTTGAGCAGTGGCCTGGTTTCTCCTGGCCTCCTCGGCCTGGAGCTTGAGCGCTGTTGCTTCTTGCTCCAGTTGGATGTTGCTCTGTTCGCTGAGACGTGCCTGGACGATGAGGTTGTGGGCGAGTCCACCGACGATCTTGGCCCATTCTTTGTGGTTGTAGCTCTGCGTCGGAACGTGGGCCATCAGCCTGTTCAAGTCGTCGTCCAGTTGTTCTCTGCTCAGTTGCTGTAGGTCCCCAGCGGCGTTGGGCAGGAACGTGTTGGTCATGTCACTCAGCCAGGTCTCGAGATGATCCCAGTGGGTGCCAGGGCTGGATGATCGGGACATAGTGGCTCACTGTTGGCGAGAGAAAGACAGCACAAAGAGACCAATGCAAGTCCGTGCGAAATTAATCGAGCTACGGTAATATGTAATTCTGTGCACGAAGTGCGATTTTGACAAACTGGGGTAGACAGTTAGTCGAATATTAGGCCAGACACTTAACGTCTATGGCCGTGAATGGCCAGGTGGGGCCGATTCGTGTGGGTGAGCGCCGGGTCTAAATAAAGATTTTGACGGGTAGCTTAGTTGGTCATCTAATGACTCTGGCTGCTTGGGTCGTCGATCTATTATTCAGCTTTCCTTGATGGCTCTCATAGGTTCTGCCTTTACGTGAACTGAAAGAAGAAAGGAAAAAACAAAAAAAACACAAGAGAACGACAACAGAAAACTGAACAAAAGATACCAAATGATTAAAGAGAAAAGAAAAACAAATAGAAACAAAATAGGAACAGGAAAAGATAGAGGGGAGGAAGAAGGCTTAAGCTTGCTATCACTGCTGGGGTTTATGGCAGGCCTGACGAGGGCGCTGTCGAGTTATAAACCCCAGGGGGATGGCATGGCTTAAGAACCGAAGAATAAGCCAAACACTTAAATGCTCACAGAATATCTAATATTCTATGGATTACTTGAAGTGAATGGGCAGTATACCATTTAACTATGCCTGGAGTGAATTGTGATTGCTCAAGTGGGAACTCAGTGGCAGGGCTAACCTCCCTGACGGCTCCAACCACTCGACTACGGTGTCCTCGGGCACCCTGCTCCCCTTGTGTCACGGTGCGACCGCTCAAACAGCAATGACTTTTAGCACAATTGGACAACACTCAAGTGAGGCGTGTCAACGGCCAGACTGCCGAGTCAAAATTGGGTTTCGCCTGATAACCCCCTTTGGAGTCAGTCACCGCAGTGGTGTACTGCTACAAATCGGGCGGTTCCGTCGGTGCGGACACCTAATCAGGGTAATTAACCAAAATTGGCCTTGTGGACAGCTGGACTCGTTGACTCCTACACCTGAAGTGTCCAATTGCTGATGTCGGCTGCGTGTCAGCACCAATAGCACGAGAACATAAATGTCCGAGATTCACACACAGCCAGCGTCGTGTCCGGCAGACCAGGCGCCACTGCTCACCGGCACTCAATCTGAAAACAACCGTCACTTCACAACAGAGCACTAGGGGGAGTACTATCCGCAAGTACACAAAATGGCTGAACAACTGCAACTTAATGTAAATTTAGATTTAAATTGGACGGATGACACCTTTGTCAAGCATGGAGTCGATGATTTCCTGCACTGGTTCATGTGAGGCGATGGGAATCTTGTATTGCTTGACGAAAGTGGGAGGAGCATTTGGGTGTGTTGGAATACGCACCGTGTGAAGGTTAGTGAGGCCACAGTCTAAAGAGTCTTTGGCAAATGATGCTTTGAACTTTGAACTTGTACAGGACCTGTCTGAGTTTTTGACGGTCTGCATTGTTCTTTAAGGCGTCTGCATCTTTCAGAATTTGTTGGACCTGAGTCTCAAATCCTGGAAATGGCTCCTCTGTTGTTGTGTCACTGGTCAAGTCAGCAGTCAGTGGTGAAGCAATTTCATCACTCTCACAAGCAGGCTGGTTAGAGACTGTGTACACTGTAAGGTGTCGGTCCTCTGTCAGCTCCGTTCTGCATACTTGTTCTGTGGCCACTGGCATGACAGACGTTATGGAAATGATCTTGAAGGGTGCTGTGAACACTGTATTGTCCAAGCTCCCTTCTGGTATCATTACAGATGGGATTGAACCAATGACTGGTAAAGTGAGATCAAAGTCATGGAAATCGTGACTCACTAGCCAACCCAAGCGGTAGGCCTTGGGAATTCCAATGTCTGTTGCCGTGCAGTTGTTGAACAGGATGTAGACTACGCGGGATGACACTTCCGTGAGGGGAGTGGCTTCCAGAGTGAGTCCAAGTTCTACGCATTCAGGTGACTGTTGAAAGAAACCCAGTGTGTGGTTTAGAGTTTGACCACGTCGCATGTTGAGCCGAACAGCAACCCCTTTGGTGTAAGCTGGTACTACAGTTCCTTGTTCACTGACCAGGGTGCAGACCTCTGGAATGGTCTGGCCTGACAGGAGGTTCTCAGTGTCGACGGGCGTAACAGGGGGCTGTGAGGTCATTGGGGCCCACACCACCTCGTTAATAAAGTCTACATGAGCCTTGAGGCGAATCAAAACGTCCGCTCCAATGTAGACGTCATGTGGCAGGTCCCGAAGAACCAGGAAGTAATGAGTCAAACACCGGCCGTTCCATTTCAAGTTCAAAACGCAGATGCCCTTGGCAGTTGTCATGGTTGACAGATGAGGGTCCAAAGGGAAGCGGGTGCGCTTTTTGGCAGACGGAAGGTCAGGTGTGTCCTCAACGAGAGCATTGAAGAGTGTGTGACTGATGGCTGAGTTGTCAGCCCACAGTGCGAGAACAATGTCTGTTGTCTTTGCATCATTCAGTTGCAGGTCTGCCATGACCTTAGGGCAGTAGGAGTCAGAGTCTCTGTTAAGTTGCAGAGTGCAGAGTAGCGAACTTGAACTTTGCTCTGGTGCTGAGACGATGTTCTCACGCCTAGCTGTGAGATTTCCCGTGACCTCGGTGACCTGACAGTCTGGCTCAGGTGATCTGGGTGACTGGAGAGACAGAGGTTCTCGTACTTGAGCCCAAATTTTCAGCTGTCTGAAGTCCAATAGGGGCTCAAAGCGATCTAGCAGATCTTTGCCAATGAGAAGGGGAAATGTGTCCATTTGTGATATGTACACAGGATGTACCAGGCTCATTGGACCGATGGTCAGGTGAATGGGAGCTATCTGTTCAAGTTGGACCTCATCTTGACTGTATGACTGCACATTCAACTCACATTTTTGTGATTTAAGAGTTCGATTCTGTCTCTTAGCTTCAGCTCTGAGTCTATCAAAGAGGTCTGATGACATCAAAGTGAGATCTGCGCCGGTGTCTACCAGGGCTTCAATTTTCACATCATTTTCCACAGTGATGGTGAGGTAGAGTTTCCGGGCCACCCCCTTTTCGATCAGATTCCCCAGGAGTCTTGGTACTGGGGCTTGTGTGCTGACCGATAGGCAGTTGGGGCCGGTCTCTTGCAGTTCGTTAGGGAGGCAGACAACCAAAACAGCACTTTCTGGTACCTTGGAGTCTTTGTTGACAGCGTGATGAAAGGTGTTGGTCTGCTCCGGGTGTGCAACCATCAGCTGAGGTGATTGAGAGATGCTGTCATTTAGTGATGCGTGAGCTGTTTCTGTGGTCAGTGGCTGGTCAGCAGGGATCTGGGGTTTAGGTTCTGTCTGAGGAATGTCAGAGCTGATCTTGGAGACAGGCCTCACTCCTAGTCATAAGGAGTCTGGCTTCTCTGTCTTGTCTTCCTTGTGGGGTTTCTTTTGGATCAGTTCCTTGAGAATCCTCAAGATCTCCGCAGACTCAGACGCTGCTGCTCTGTTCTGCTCTTGCGAGGGCTCAGACTTGGGCTTGTTAGGGACCTGTCGAGAGGCATTCCGCTGCTGGCTGTTGGGACTTGATGCTCTGGCAGATGAGTGTCTGCCATTTCTGGACCGTCGGCTGGCATTCCACGCCGCATCACCCTTTGGGTTGTTGGATGGACCTGAGTAGTCCCAGGTTCTTTCAGAGCGTCCGGCCGGGTGCTTGGGACGGGCACCCTCAGCGTGAGGCTGCCCTCTGCTGGCTGGGAGCGGCTTTGACGGCCTGTTATACACTCTGTCACTGTGGGGTGGCTGTGCGCCCTCTAGGGCCAGTTCATTTTGAAAGTGAGCAGAGACAGGGTAGATGGCTGGGTTTTTTACAGTCTTTTCAGAAACAGTCTTTTGCTTGACATGAGCCTTATGGACTAAGTCTCGCAGCTGTTGGGTAGACATGCTGCGCGGACAGGCCAGGACTCCTAGGTGATGACTCACCGCAGGATGCAGGTTTCGGAGGAACAGAGTTCTGAAGTTGAAGTCCTCCTCCATGCCTGGCTCATTGCGTGCTCCGAAGTAGGCCCGTCGCAGCCTGTTGTAGTAAGCCTGTGGAGTTTCAAGTCGGCCCTGTTTAAGGTCCATAGCAGCGATGAGCCCTTGGTCCGATTCAGGGTCAGAAAACTCTCTGATCAGAGCCTGTCGCAGCTTCTGGTAGTCGGACTTGACAGTTTCTGATTGCCGATCTAGAAAGCTTCGCACATCACGGCTTGACGTGATTCTGAGCAAATACAATCTGTCCCATGCATTCACGTTGGGCACATTTTGCAAAAGAAAGTCTATGTCCTGCAAGTAGGCGTGCACGTCGTGGCCTCCTGCAGGGTTTGGGGTGAATGTGGGAATGTTTCTGGCAAGCTTGTCAAGTTCTTTGGGAGCCATGCTGTGACTTGTGGCACGGACTTTCTGGAAAGGCTCCCACCCCTTTGTTGCCGATGAAGGGTCTGGGATGCCGGAGGGTGGCATCCTGAACGGTGAGCTTTCACCCCCTTTTTGTACAAGGGACTCTTGACTGGGAGGCCTGGGCTCACGGGCCAGGGAAAACTGTGTGATGGGTGTTTCCCCTCCCTGGTAGCTTTGCAGGTTATAAGAGTATTTCAATTCTCTGTGAACACTGTCAAGTTCATCTTTTAAATAGTCTCTTTGTTGTACTAAAGAAAGGATTTCAGCTCGGGCCGCCTGCAGGTGGTTTTCACAGGCCTTGGCCTTAGCGTCCCTTTCCTTTAGTTCAGTCTCCACTCTTGCTAGGAGAGCACCACTGTGTTGGAGTTTTTCAGTAAGTTCCTCTCTGGATTCGTTCTCCAACTGCTCTTTATGCTCTGTCTCTAGATGGAGCTCTGCCAGGGCTTTTTGGAGTCTTTCCACCTTCTCCTGTAGCTCTGGGTCCTTTTCATCCGCTGTCCCGTGCTGGTTCTGGGTCTCGAGGAGTAGCTGGTCTAGGCGCTGTTGAGCAGTGGCCTGGTTTCTCCTGGCCTCCTCGGCCTGGAGCTTGAGCGCTGTTGCTTCTTGCTCCAGTTGGATGTTGCTCTGTTCGCTGAGACGTGCCTGGACGATGAGGTTGTGGGCGAGTCCACCGACGATCTTGGCCCATTCTTTGTGGTTGTAGCTCTGCGTCGGATCGTGGGCCATCAGCCTGTTCAAGTCGTCGTCCAGTTGTTCTCTGCTCAGTTGCTGTAGGTCCCCAGCGGCGTTGGGCAGGAACGTGTTGGTCATGTCACTCAGCCAGGTCTCGAGATGATCCCAGTGGGTGCCAGGGCTGGATGATCGGGACATAGTGGCTCACTGTTGGCGAGAGAAAGACAGCACAAAGAGACCAATGCAAGTCCGTGCGAAATTAATCGAGCTACGGTAATATGTAATTCTGTGCACGAAGTGCGATTTTGACAAACTGGGGTAGACAGTTAGTCGAATATTAGGCCAGACACTTAACGTCTATGGCCGTGAATGGCCAGGTGGGGCCGATTCGTGTGGGTGAGCGCCGGGTCTAAATAAAGATTTTGACGGGTAGCTTAGTTGGTCATCTAATGACTCTGGCTGCTTGGGTCGTCGATCTATTATTCAGCTTTCCTTGATGGCTCTCATAGGTTCTGCCTTTACGTGAACTGAAAGAAGAAAGGAAAAAACAAAAAAAACACAAGAGAACGACAACAGAAAACTGAACAAAAGATACCAAATGATTAAAGAGAAAAGAAAAACAAATAGAAACAAAATAGGAACAGGAAAAGATAGAGGGGAGGAAGAAGGCTTAAGCTTGCTATCACTGCTGGGGTTTATGGCAGGCCTGACGAGGGCGCTGTCGAGTTATAAACCCCAGGGGGATGGCATGGCTTAAGAACCGAAGAATAAGCCAAACACTTAAATGCTCACAGAATATCTAATATTCTATGGATTACTTGAAGTGAATGGGCAGTATACCATTTAACTATGCCTGGAGTGAATTGTGATTGCTCAAGTGGGAACTCAGTGGCAGGGCTAACCTCCCTGACGGCTCCAACCACTCGACTACGGTGTCCTCGGGCACCCTGCTCCCCTTGTGTCACGGTGCGACCGCTCAAACAGCAATGACTTTTAGCACAATTGGACAACACTCAAGTGAGGCGTGTCAACGGCCAGACTGCCGAGTCAAAATTGGGTTTCGCCTGATAACCCCCTTTGGAGTCAGTCACCGCAGTGGTGTACTGCTACAAATCGGGCGGTTCCGTCGGTGCGGACACCTAATCAGGGTAATTAACCAAAATTGGCCTTGTGGACAGCTGGACTCGTTGACTCCTACACCTGAAGTGTCCAATTGCTGATGTCGGCTGCGTGTCAGCACCAATAGCACGAGAACATAAATGTCCGAGATTCACACACAGCCAGCGTCGTGTCCGGCAGACCAGGCGCCACTGCTCACCGGCACTCAATCTGAAAACAACCGTCACTTCACAACAGAGCACTAGGGGGAGTACTATCCGCAAGTACACAAAATGGCTGAACAACTGCAACTTAATGTAAATTTAGATTTAAATTCTTGCTTAAACCAAATTTAAATCATTAAGTATATGGGGTAAAAGAATGGAGCTTATAATGATATTAAACAGAATAAACCATCTGAAAAGCAGAAATAACACAACTCAAAGTGAAATCTCAAGAGAAAAGAGAGAAAGCCTTCTTTGTCTGGGACTGCCCGCTAGGGGGAGTGCAACAAAATGAGCAAATGCCAATGGATGGCACAGAAAAACTTAATTTAAATTCAAATTAAAACTTTGTTTAATTAAATTTTAAACAAGTGTGCAAAACAAGAGAGGCTTAACTCAAATAATAAGGAATGCAGGTGAAACACTAATAGAATTAATAAGATAGCTGAGAAGGAAGAAATTGCAGTAAAATGATATAAACTAAAAATAAAAGGAGAGAGAGGAAGGAAATTGACTTATCTGGGGAAGGCCCACTAGGTGGCGTGCCTCCAGTAAGTGAATTCCCGGTGTTGGAAGGGGAAACTTAATTTAAATTTGAATTAAAACTTGTTAAACCAAATTCCAAATAAGTATGCCAAGTTCCAAATAATAGCAGTCAATAAACTAACAGAAACAGGATTAAAAATAGCCAAAGGGAAAAATTGGAATGACCACAATGGAATAAACAGAGGAAAGAAAGCAGCAGACCTAACGGAGAATGCCCACGAGATGGCGTCAGTGAGCCCACACAACAATGACGTCACGAAAGTGGGGTGTGTCTCCCGCTTACACGGGTCGCCCTCTGGTGGTTAGTCAGAGGTACTGTGACCTACCCTCAACTCAGTCGTGAGTGAATTAAATAATGATGCGTTCGTGCACGCATACAATGTTTTAGATCTCAGCAGATCCTTTTGCGCTAGTTTACAGCACAAGAATGTGTAACTTTGCAGGATTTCTTCGCTGCTGTTACAAATTAACACTTGATCAATGTGTTAAAATAAATGACTCCGATTTACAAATAATTCAGATAACTGTGTTCTTCTAAATAGATTTGCATTAGGCGAGCACTGGGTAGCTAAGCCAGTGGTTTGACCTAACAGAGTCAAATCGCTTAGTTGAATAACACTGGATATACGCAATGAATCAAATCTAGCGATACAAATAAAGGCCTTTTAGAAAGATAAGAGGAACATCGCTCAAATCAATCTGTCTTCGCGCTGAAAGAAGGTTTCTTCGTTCTAACAGGCGGAAAAACTAATATTAAAATGTGCTGTGAAGAGATTTGATCCTCTTTACAGGAACAATTTTAATATTGTGAACTGCAGTTAATTCTAGACGGTTAACAGTAGCTACAATGTTAGACAAATATAGCAGTTGTTACCGCGGGGCAATGGTGAGACGCGCGTTGCTACTCTCACTGCATGAAAACGCGCATGAACACATTAATAAACACACAAAGATTGAAACTGTGTCGCTCAACACAAAACCAAGTTTAAAACGATGCCGCGTTCTCCACCAAAAATATATGTAGCAACTTGCTCAAATGGATGAAATATATTCACAACCGAATCATAACACGTTATGACTAATCGTGAATATGAATCAACCACGAAGGGAATTAGGTATATATCGATAATCAATTACAATGAATTATAATTAATCATGAACATATATGATCTAAAATTATTTCTAAGTTTAGAATTAATTTAGAAAGACTGGTTTGTTTTGTCCAGCAAAACTATCAGTCCGATTTTCTTATCAATTCTAGAAAGGAAGTTTTCTTCTCTGGCCACGAAAAGGAAACTTATTCTAGTATTAAAAAAACATAAAGCTAGCGAAATCAAACGTTAAAGTGACTTGGTTCATGTATGAGTTACCCAGAGACAACGAATTGTGTGAATACAAGGTGTTTAATATATGATATATATACACAAATACATACAACTAAATCTAAGCAGAGCATACAATAAAATAACGAAAGGAAAGAAAGAAAGAGTTGATCAAAGAAGGCAAGATTACAAACAGTTCAACCTTTTGAGAGCCAGCAACGAAATCACTTCAGACAATAAAGTTAAAGCGCATCGAAATTAATTCAGATACTTGCATTTGTACTTTGTGCTGTGGTGAATGCCGTTCAAACTTCCGTGCGGAGCTGGAGTTTCTATTGGTCTCTTCCTGAGGTGATTCTTCGGCGGGAATTTCAAAACGGAATTAACTGTTTGTAAAATGCCGGAAAATAAAAGAAAGAAGTGTGTCTCGTCTAAGATGAAAACGACTGAGCGTGGATCCGCTCGTGTTTAGGTGTTATAAAGGTAACTCCAGTCACACCCATTCTGGGCCGTACGGACCAATAGGGAACATGGACTTTTAGCGGGAAAACATTCCTTTGTCTGTTTTTATGGCCTAATTTGCATTATCTACAGAGGTGCTTACGCTGGGTTCTTTTCCCTCCAAAGTACCTTAAAAGTAGAATAATGCATATTATCACAATAAGACACCAATATCTAGGTATGAAATTAACAGAGGAACATTTTGAATCCAAAAAACGCATGTTTCGGACTCTCTTTTAGGGAGTAAATGTTCTTACATTCAAATATAAGCATTTTACAGTGAAACTAACACAACTACAAGATGTAACTAAGTGGGAGTAATATAGACATGCATACAAAAGAAAAGCACAGGAAAAACACTAATGGGAATATTCATATTTTGATGAATGTCTCTATGTGTGTGCGTGGAATTCATTCCCCTGGTCTTGTGAGGGACACAGAATTTGGTGTGAGCTGATTAGTATCTCTTTGAAGATCCAAAGGGATTCTGCCTTGTCTCGCACCTCGCCACTTAAAGTGTCACTTGTCCGTGGGGGGGACCAGGACATTCGGAGCCGACTAAAATTTACTTATGCGACTCAGAGAGTTAAAAGCTTTTCTTAAAACCTAAAATGAATTGGTCGTTCGTGATCCGGTCCAGTCCAGACGCTACACTCAATATTATCAAAGCTGTTTCAAAAGTTTCAACAGAAATTGCCTTAACCCTCACGCACTGTTGAGGGTGAATTTGACCCGTTTTGATTTTGGAGTTGTCGGAAATACCAGTTATTTCTTGAAATTGTGACTTTTTCTAATTTAGGGTCATGAACATGCGTGCAAAGTTTCAACTCTCTGATGTTCGTGGGTCAATTTGCCCCTTATAGAAAACAACTACAGACCCGTAATACAAAACATGTGTGTGTGTCAGAACTCCTCCACTCCAGTCCTCAAAGTTTGTGAAAATATAAAGTTGTTTTACCTGTTAACTGCCCATCCCACTTTTTGAGCATGGATATGAAAATGACTTTTCCTACTTAAATTGTTAAAAACCTTGAATGCCTCAGATCACAGACTTAATTTTGGTATCTTTTAAAGGGAAAACTTCACAGATTTCTTTAGGAAAAGTTGTAAAAGTAGAGAAGTTCGTTAATGAAAATGTATATTTTTATAGTTTATACAACTTCAAGAAAATCAAAGCTAAAGTTCTGTGCCAAATTTTAAGTTGATATCTCAAAAAAACAACTTTCAGTAAGATTTTTTTGTGTGCAGTACTAAACCTGTCCACTAGATGACTCCAGACTCCACCCATGACCAAATAAGGACTCTTCGATTTCCATATATGGTTTGAGTGATCTGAACCATACTTTTCAGAATATTTATGAAGGAGACATCCTATTCAGAAGAAGTTTGTGCAGTAATGTTAATATTTGATTTGAGCTCAATCCCTAAAACACATCCAGGAAGAATAAGAGAGTGTGTTATAGTACCGCATCACTACTATCACTATTTATCTATTGCTCGGTCATTCCATTTGAAAATCGGTCACCAAATATGAAAACTAGAGTCTGAAAACTTTCAAATGATATATAGTTTGTCAAGATTGCTTTACGTTCAGACTAAGATATTCGGGGTTAAAATATTTGTATGAATCAATCACATATTTATTCTTTGTAATGTGTGAAAAGTACTGATATTATGACTTCATTATTTGCAAATGATTGCATGTTTTTTTTTCATAGTGTGATTTTTGGGGAATTGTATTGAATCCAATTATCGAACAGTGATAAATTGATTTCCAGGGCCATTTTTACGTTTAGAAGGACATATTCTTCTAATCTTATTAGATGTATGTGTCGTTAGATTAATAACACAGTATAGGGCTGTGAGCAAACAAACGAAATCATTATCAACAAAATCCAATGCAGAAGTAACACTGTATTTACAATTAATACATAATACTATGAGGTTGTTTTTTTTTAATTCAATACTTAAAAATGAAATTTCTAGGTTTTAATTAAAAGGTACTTTCAATATGAAACTAAAACTGCGAGTAGGTTGCGGCAAGTCACTGCCTTGAAGACTCAAAGATGAAAATTAGCCTATCCTCAAACCATCCTAGGTGGAAATGACTCTTTTTTCAGACGAACAATCAGATTTATATTAAATATTCTGGCTCTTACAGTCTCTATAATGGCAGTGAATGGGGCTCAAAAAAGCACATCCATCCATCATAAAAGTAATCCATACGACTCCAGTGAGTTAATAAAGGCCATCAGAAGCGAAGGCATGCGTTTTTGTGAGAAAAATATTGGTGTTCCTCTGCAGTTCATCATTACGCGTCACGTGTCGGGTCACTTTAATGATGGATGGATGCACTTTTTTGGCCTTCAAAATCTCATTCACTGCCATTATAAAGACTGAAAGAGCCAGAATATTTTTCAGTATAACTGAAAAGTCATGTACACCTAGGATAAATCTTCATTTTTGTGTGAACGATCCCTTTGATCCCAAGGAAGCTCGTCGAGGAGTGGTATATATTCTGGTGGGTTTGTTGGGAGCTGGTACCGTGTATGATGTGGTGTCCATGCGTGTCGGCGCCTGTGCCGATCTCAGCTGCTCTCTCAGAGCTTCAGCGTCCCTCTCAGCAGCGTCTGCTCTCTGCAGGAGAACACCATCAGCAGCTCTTAGACACCAACGCATGCGTGATCTCCAATATAAACACGCATCACCAGAACATGCTGTACCTGATTGGCTCGCTCCAGATCCGTCATCACCATGTCAATCTCATCAGCCCTGAGAAACAAACACGACCAGCATCACCTCTCTAGCAACACACGCAGTCTGTTTTAATGTCGCACACGCTCTGAAACATCCGCTAATATACGACGAGGATCTCTGCTGATCTTCCCACAGGACAGGAAATAACATTAACGGAGCAGACGGACTCACACTCGTGTTACATAATGTATGTAGAGGATGAATGAGGAGTTAACACACTTACTTTGCGGTCGACTCTTCGTCATATTTGGTCTTCAGATCAAAAAGCTCCGTCTGAGTTCGTTCGAGAGCTGCCGAGACACACAACAACATATTTTATTTTATTTAACCACTCATATGTAATATTAATAACTTTATGATATTGATATTTTTATCCCAGAATTCTGACTTTATATCCCAGAATTCTGACCTTTTATCCCAGAATTCTGACTTTATATCCCAGAATTCTGACTTTTTATCCCAGAATTCTGACTTTTTATCCCAGAATTCTGACTTTTTATCCCAGAATTCTGACTTTTTATCCCAGAATTCTGACTTTATAACCCAGAATTCTGACTTTATAACCCAGAATTCTGACCTTTTATCCCAGAATTCTGACCTTTTATCCCAGAATTCTGACCTTTTATCCCAGAATTCTGACTTTTTATCCCAGAATTCTGACTTTATAACTCAGAATTCTGACTTTTTATCCCGGAATTCTGACTTTTTATCCCGGAATTCTGACTTTTTATCCCGGAATTCTGACTTTTTATCCCGGAATTCTGACTTTTTTATCCCGGAATTCTGACTTTTTATCCCAGAATTCTGACTTTTTATCCCAGAATTCTGACTTTTTATCCCAGAATTCTGACTTTATAACCCAGAATTCTGACTTTATAACCCAGAATTCTGACCTTTTATCCCAGAATTCTGACCTTTTATCCCAGAATTCTGACCTTTTATCCCAGAATTCTGACTTTTTATCCCAGAATTCTGACTTTATAACCCGGAATTCTGACTTTTTATCCCGGAATTCTGACTTTTTATCCCGGAATTCTGACTTTTTATCCCGGAATTCTGACTTTTTATCCCGGAATTCTGACTTTTTATCCCGGAATTCTGACTTTTTATCCCGGAATTCTGACTTTTTATCCCAGAATTCTGACTTTTTATCCCAGAATTCTGACTTTATAACTCAGAATTCTGACTTTTTATCCCAGAATTCTGACTTTATATCCCAGAATTCTGACTTTATAACTCAGAATTCTGACTTTTTATCCCAGAATTCTGACTTTATATCCCAGAATTCTGACTTTTTATCCCAGAATTCTGACCTTATAACTCAGAATTCTGACTTTATAACTCAGAATTCTGACTTTATATCCCAGAATTCTGACTTTTTATCCCAGAATTCTGACTTTATAACTCAGAATTCTGACTTTTTATCCCAGAATTCTGACTTTATATCCCAGAATTCTGACTTTATATCCCAGAATTCGGACTTTATAACTCAGAATTCTGACTTTTTATCCCAGAATTCTGACTTTTTATCCCAGAATTCTGACTTTATATCCCAGAATTCTGACTTTATATCCCAGAATTCTGACTTTATATCCCAGAACTCTAACTTTATATCCCAGAACTCTGACTTTTTATCCCAGAATTATGACTTTTTATCCCAGAATTCTGACTTTTTATCCCAGAATTCTGACTTTTTATCCCAGAATTCTGACTTTTTATCCTAGAATTCTGACTTTATAACTCAGAATTATGACTTTTTATCCCAGAATTCTGACTTTTTATCCCAGAATTCTGACTTTATATCCCAGAATTCTGACTTTATATCCCAGAATTCTGACTTTATATCCCAGAATTCTGACTTTTTATCCCAGAATTCTGACTTTATATCCCAGAATTCTGACCTTTTATCCCAGAATTCTGACTTTATATCCCAGAATTCTGACTTTATATCCCAGAATTCTGACTTTATATCCCAGAACTCTGACTTTTTATCCCAGAATTCTGACTTTATATCCCAGAATTCTGACTTTATATCCCAGAATTCTGACTTTATAACTCAGAATTCTGACTTTATATCCCAGAATTCTGACTTTATATCCCAGAACTCTAACTTTATATCCCAGAACTCTGACTTTTTATCCCAGAATTATGAATTTTATCCCAGAATTATGACTTTTTATCCCAGAATTATGACTTTTTATCCCAGAATTCTGACTTTTTATCCTAGAATTCTGACTTTTTATCCCTGAATTCTGACTTTATAACTCAGAATTATGACTTTTTATCCCAGAATTCTGACTTTTTATCCCAGAATTCTGACTTTATATCCCAGAATTCTGACTTTATATCCCAGAATTCTGACTTTATATCCCAGAATTCTGACTTTATATCCCAGAATTCTGACTTTTTATCCCAGAATTCTGACTTTATATCCCAGAATTCTGACCTTTTATCCCAGAATTCTGACTTTATATCCCAGAATTCTGACTTTATATCCCAGAATTCTGACTTTATATCCCAGAATTCTGACTATTTATCCCAGAATTCTGACTTTATATCCCAGAATTCTGACTTTATATCCCAGAATTCTGACTTTATAACTCAGAATTCTGACTTTTTATCCCAGAATTCTGACTTTTTATCCCAGAATTCTGACTTTATAACTCAGAATTCTGACCTTTTATCCCAGAATTCTGACCTTTTATCCCAGAATTCTGACCTTATATCCCAGAATTCTGACTTTATATCCCAGAATTCTGACTTTATATCCCAGAATTCTGACTTTTTATCCCAGAATTCTGACTTTTTATCCCAGAATTCTGACTTTATAACTCAGAATTCTGACTTTTTATCCCAGAATTCTGACTTTATAACTCAGAATTCTGACTTTTTATCCCAGAATTCTGACTTTATAACTCAGAATTCTGACCTTTTATCCCAGAATTCTGACCTTTTATCCCAGAATTCTGACCTTTTATCCCAGAATTCTGACCTTTTATCCCAGAATTCTGACCTTTTATCCCAGAATTCTGACTTTTTATCCCAGAATTCTGACTTTATAACTCAGAATTCTGACTTTTTATCCCAGAATTCTGACTTTTTATCCCAGAATTCAGACAGAGACACTGAGTGACTGCGGTACCTGTCTGCAGGCTTTGGGCTTTGAGTTCAGCTTCCTGTAGTTTACACACCAGAGACTCATGTGACTCATGGAACTTCCTGTTAGAACACAATTATCCGATTAGAAGAAATGAGCATAAACTACGACGGAAACACACTTGACGTGCAACAACAAACTCATGTGACTTTGCCTCGGCAGAGGCTGCGATTGGATGACTGGACTAACCAGCGGACCAATCACATCGCAGCATCTGAAATGTTGGTTTGGTGGTTCTGAAAGTCTTGGTTTAATTCGCTCTATTGTGTTCCCAAACGCCGGCGTTCGAATGCGAGATCACACGACAGCGTTTATTGTGTATCGTCTGAGATGAACTCATTTACGATGGAGAAAAAAGAACTTCCATTTTTATTATTGATATTTTGCACCAATTTCACAGGAAGTGATGATTTTGTTCTCTTGATCACATGGGATGGAAACGCTGCTTTACTCATAAGTGTTGTATAACATATTCTGAGCACAAGTGTGTCCATGACAAGCATGATGGGAACTGACCTCTCTTTCTCTGTGTAATCTTTATGAATCTGCTGCTGTTTCTCCAGGGCCAGATTCTCCGCCTGGTTCCTCACGCTCTGCTCATATTCTCTGATCTTCTCCTTCAGTGTTTTAATGGTGACCTCTGCAAACACACAGAGAATATCAGCCGCACTGTTCAAGCTCTCAGGACACACACACACACTAACACACTCCTCTGATTTTTTCATGGAATACTGCAGCCTTTATTCTAAATGATTTATACGTTTTAAATTCATGTTCCTCGTAATCTTGAATCAGAATAACTTCCCCTCCCTCTTGCAGATGCGTCTCTTCTCTGATGACGAGGGCGGGGCAACCTGTCACTCACATGAGATCAGCCAATAGCAAACCACAACCATCCAATCAATTCCCCACAGACACAATCAAGCCCCGCCCTGCATTTGTTCTTGTTCCAGAAGCGTTTCACTCAGATATACGACACAATAAGAAAGAAAAACTGATCAAATGTTAAAATGCCATGTTTCATCTTTCTTTTAATCACATGACGTTATCAGTTAGGGAACCTACAGAAATCAAGAGTCTCACCCTGGTTCTTGACCTCAGCGAACTCTTTGTTGTATTCCTCGAGCGTCTCGCGCAGCTTCTGGTTCTCTGTGTCTATGTCATGCATCCTCTGAACCTTCAGATGCAGCTGCTGCGACAGCTCCAACACCGGCACCGGATCTACACACACACAAACAGAGTTTCTAGTTTTTTCCTCACATGACAGAATAAAAAATACAAGAGTCTGTGTTGAATTCCATGCCTATGGAAGCCCGTTTCCGCCACTGAAAAAAAGAGGATTTTTGTGACTTTTTATCTCAGAATTGTCAGAATTCTGGGATAAAAAGTCAGAATTCTGAGTTATAAAGTGAGAATTCTGAGTTATAAAGTCATAATTCTGAGTTATAAAGTCATAATTCTGAGTTATAAAGTCAGAATTCTGAGTTATAAAGTCAGAATTCTGAGTTATAAAGTGAGAATTCTGAGTTATAAAGTGAGAATTCTGAGTTATAAAGTGAGAATTCTGAGTTATAAAGTGAGAATTCTGAGTTATAAAGTCAGAATTCTGAGTTATAAAGTGAGAATTCTGAGTTATAAAGTCAGAATTCTGAGTAATAAAGTCAGAATTCTGGGATAAAAAGTCGCAAAAATCTTCTTTTTTTTCAGTGGCAGAAACGGGCTTCCATACATGCCAGATACAGTTTATTGTGTAACTAAAATATTTAAAATGGGCCTTCTACTAATAAACAAACCTGAAATACAGCAGGACTCTTATTTTGAAATCTCTATGCTTTACTGCTCATTCAGACAGATAATATTAAAACACAATATAAACAGCACACAGTAAATACTGTCATCATCATCATCAACAGAAGATCATCAGCAACTTCTCCGATAAACATACGATATTCACTGACTCTGAATATTTTTATTACATTTATACTGCCTGCTATTATCACAATAAGAAGGGAAACATTTGAGAATTGTGATGCTTCAATCAGACGTACCCGGCACATCAATCAGCCGTTTATAGACGTTCAGAAAGGCCGTCTCCGACTCTTTACTCCTCTTACTCAACGCATCGATCTAAAAGAGACAGAGATGAGAAAATATCCGAGAGCATCTCATAAAGATGCGTGACATTTCACGGACGAGATCCAGACGCTCACCTCGGCCTGGAAGCTCTTCAGCAGCGGAGACACCAGCTTCCTCAGATCCTGCATCAGATACACATGAAGAACAAAGACTGGGAGTCAGTCAGGAAGAAGAAGCTTCCAAACACTTCAATAAGAAACACACACAAACACGAAACACTCATTTACGCCCCAGAGACACGCCGAGCACTAGACCTGTCACAACAATATATGGACGTGACTTCAATCCCTTTGCTGACCTCTAAATTACCCATCGGACTTACATGAGAATAGAGTGCGACAAGATCTCCTGCCATGAGATTAAAACGCGAAACTCGTCGTAGAGTGTGATGGTGAAATTAGGATAATATACACCTCCACTATTGTTTTATAGAAATAAAAAAAGTTTAATTGAGTTGGATAACGGTCGCTTCAATCCCATCCAACACGATCATGTGACGAGATGACTGACGAGACCATGGCGGAGGATTCGTTGCTCAACAGAGCCTAAGCGTCTGATAAATGTCTAGATTTCGCTCTCTGGTGACTATTCTCAGAGAACACGCTATGGGCATTTTTCAAAAATATTGTATTCAAATATTCGGGCTCGTAAAGGATGAGTATTTGAGCAAGTAAGACGATACTCGCTACGGCAGAATTTATTCAGCAAATGCATTTCCATCTCCCATAATTCACACCTTTTTTTTTTTTTAATTTGCCGTTTCAATCACTTGTTTCTGATGCGATACTTCAAAAGTCTTTTTCATGCTCAACTATCACTTCCAGCTACTGGAGGAAACTATTCCTAGCTTTATTAACTGAGGATATTTCATTTTTAACATTAAACTTCTGAATATTCTTGAGAATTAAACATTCACTGCTCTTTAAAGGGATGCTTCTATATCATATCAGAGGCATAAAATGGCCTTAAAATGACAATGTTATGGTGTTATTTTGCTCTTCGACCGTCCAGCGTGATTCACCAGCTGCGGAGACACCAATCAGTCCATCAAAACTGTGTCCTTGATCAGTGGTTCCCAAAGTGGGGGTCGCGAGATGATTTCTATTTTTTTTTTTTTTTTAAAGTGGAAAAAATATATAGGCCCTATATATTTTTGTTGCAGTTAATTTAATTCAATACTTATTAAATGGTGTTTGCAGAAAAGTCTGATTTAAAAAATATGTAATGTATATTTTTTAATTAAATTTGTCATTTTGTCCCAGACATTATACGAGATTACGTCAGCGTCGATCACAATCAATTCAAGCTGAAGGTGTTTGGAGGCTACAAACAAATAATACCTGCTTTAAAATGAAACGGTGGTTCATATCCACAACAGAAAAACCGAGAGGAGGAGAAAAGTGATGGTGCGAAGACTGCATCGTTTTGATGTGTAAAACTGACATTGATATTGCATTATATGTGTGATGCTGAGAGAAATGAAGACAGAATGAGTACTTAGTGTTTCAGACACGTTGACCGGCGGATTAGCGTGTGTGTCGCTCAGACCTGCTCGACTGGTTCCTGATGGCAGAACAATGTTCAACCCAACACAGTTGCACAGTTACTTTCCGAGAGAGAACAGGTGGATATCGAGCGGCTCATGCAGAATTCTAACACTGATTTTTCACGTAGAACAATAAAATATAACTTTGTGTGCTTTGAGACCGGGCATAAAATCGGTTTGCTGTACATTTCACGCAACGGGAGGGGTTGTTGAGGTGGGGGGTCGCGGAGCAGCAGCGCATTTATCATGGGGGTCGCGGACTAAAAAGTTTGGGAACTCCTGTCCTTGATCAGCGGTTATCACGGATCCTAGTTGTTGACTAAACAGGAAGTGGGGAAGGTTTGTGAAAACTCCTTTAATTGAGTCTCTAGGGCTCACGACAGCCTCCTGAATGAATGCAAGGTGCAAACCTCCGGCGTGTTCTTCTTGAACTCGCGGCTCTGCTCGATGAGCTTTTTCCTGGACTGCTCGCTGTCGTCCTGTCGGCTGGCCAGGAGTGTGGCGGTGCCGTCCAGCTCTCTCTGAAAGACATACAGTCCCGGTCAACATCACACGGGATACAATCACATCAGCTGACGGCACTGAAACACTGAATCTGTTTTTGTGCAAGTGAGATGAGTGAATCACATTTAGTCTAGAAATAACCATCATGCTCACTAGTGCATTACAAGTAACTTGAGTTACATAATCGGATTACTTTTTCCAAGTAATGGATTACTTTTTCAAGTTACAGCAAAATATCTAAGTTACTTTTTTACATAAGTAACGCAACTTTTTCTCATGTGTTGACTGACAGCTCTGCTGTCCTCATGTTGAGAGAAATAAAGGTGTTGTGTGAACATTCACTCATCTCACTTGGAGAAAAACAGTTAGTATTCCACAAAATGCATTAAAAACAGTGAAATCCAATCTCAGAATTTTACACAAAGCTGTAATAATAAATTACACAAATATACTTTATGTATTTAATCTCACTTTATTACCAATGTCTTTGCTGCTGACCTTCAATGATATAAATCAAGCATATTAATAAGCAAAAATAACTTTAGAGTAGAATTAGAAAGAGTGATAAACTGTAATCCAGAATGGGAGCACATCTGTTTGAGCAGCGCCCTCTACTGTACAGGAGTGAATATGTATTTCCTTCAGCCTGAGGCTTATTCATTTCATTTTTGGTGCGCAAGGGTCTTTACATTTGCCAAAAATTGAACTTTTTTTGTTGTTATATTAAAAAACATACAAGCAAGCCCAGCCCAGGTGAAAAAAGTAATGCAAAAGTAATGTAATGCATTAATATTTATAAAAAGTAACTAACTCAATTAGTTACTTTTTTTTAGGGAGTAACGCAATATTGTAACGTATTACTTTTAAAAGTAACTTTCCCCAATTCTGACACCTCTGAATTACTCTTGATTTCTATCAACACATGAGCTGTCAGTCAATTCATGGGAAAACAGAAATATGCAATACATAATTTTTTTTAAAAATAACTCAGATTTTTGTTGTAAATTTGTAATGAGTAATGAGTCATTTTACTAGTTACTTGAAAAATAACTTCTGGTTACTCACGTTACTTTTAGTGCGTTACCTCAACACTGCATATAGCCAGGGTTGGGGAGTCACGAAATACAAGTAACTTAGTTACGTATTTAAAATACAAAATCTGAGTAAGTGTATTTCATTACAGTGTCATTTTAAATGGGTGGTAATCAGATTACAGTTACATCTGAAAAGTGTTTTAGATTACCAAAGTGATTACTTTGAGTTTTAATGTCATTTAAACAGCGATTGGTGATTCTCTGACTCTGACCGTCTGAAAAAGACGAGTTCAGTTTCATGTTTTCCACTGTTTTCATGTTTTGTGAGTCATTTTATAATTCACTCGTCACTGTGACTTTTTCTCACAATTTGTTTTTTTCCCTCGCAATTGTGAGTTTGCGTTTCACAATTCTGACTTCTTTTTCTCAGAATTGCGAAATTTAAATTCACAATTGCAAGTTATAAAGTCAGAATTGGGAGATAAAAACTTGCAATACTGACTTTTTTTTTTTTGCAATTGTCAATTTAGTATGTGAGTTTATATCTCATAATTCTGACTTTTCTCAATATTTTCAGTTTATATCTCATAATTCTGACTTTTCTCAATATTGTGAGTTTATATCTCATAATTCTGACTTTTCTCAATATTGTGAGTTTATATCTCATAATTCTGACTTTTCTCAATATTTCCAGTTTATATCTCATAATTCTGACTTTTCTCAATATTGTGAGTTTATATTTCATAATTCTGACTTTTCTCAATATTGTGAGTTTATATCTCATAATTCTGACTTTTCTCAATATTATGAGTTTATATCTCATAATTCTGACTTTTCTCAATATTGTGAGTTTATATCTCATAATTCTGACTTTTCTCAATATTGTCAGTTTATATCTCATAATTCTGACTTTTCTCAATATTGTCAGTTTATATCTCATAATTCTGACTTTTCTCAATATTATGAGTTTATATCTCATAATTCTGACTTTTCTCAATATTATGAGTTTATATCTCATAATTCTGACTTTTCTCAATATTGTGAGTTTATATCTCATAATTCTGACTTTTCTCAATATTGTCAGTTTATATCTCATAATTCTGACTTTTCTCAATATTGTCAGTTTATATCTCATAATTCTGACTTTTCTCAATATTGTGAGTTTATATCTCATAATTCTGACTTTTCTCAATATTTCCAGTTTATATCTCATAATTCTGACTTTTCTCAATATTGTGAGTTTATATCTCATAATTCTGACTTTTCTCAATATTTCCAGTTTATATCTCATAATTCTGACTTTTCTCAATATTGCGAGTTTATATCTCATAATTCTGACTTTTCTCAATATTGTGAGTTTATATCTCATAATTCTGACTTTTCTCAATATTTCCAGTTTATATCTCATAATTCTGACTTTTCTCAATATTGTAAGTTTATATCTCATAATTCTGACTTTTCTCAATATTTCCAGTTTATATCTCATAATTCTGACTTTTCTCAATATTGTGAGTTTATATCTCATAATTCTGACTTTTCTCAATATTTCCAGTTTATATCTCATAATTCTGACTTTTCTCAATATTGCGAGTTTATATCTCATAATTAAGACTTTAAAACTCACAATTGCAACTTTATATCACTCAATTCTGAGGGAAAAAGTCAGAATTGTGAGATAAAAACTCAAAATGACCTTTTTTGTGTTTGTTCCACACTTGTTAGTATTCCAAAGTATTCTAAAGTATTTAGATTAAGTGACTAAACTTGAGTAATGTAACGAAATACGTTACAAAAGCATGTATTTTGTAATCTGTAGTGAAATACATTTTTAAAGTAACCCACCCAGCCCTGCATATAGTTTCAAAACATACACCTGCCTATGACTTTCATACCATATTCATATAAAACTAAAATCACAATTTGAATAAAAGCGTTTGCACACTACAAAGTTTTAAGAGTGAAACTGCATTCAAATATGGCTAAATTATAGTTCCGTGTGTCTCTGACCAAACTGACAGACTCAACTATCTGGCCTGATAAAATATTAAGATGTGACAACAAAACAGCACCTTTACACCAATGACTCGTCCTGTAAAAACAATGTCCAGCTTTAAAGGAACGTAACGTTGATGTCTGTTTATGTTTCAGTGAGTGACACTTTAGCGGATGTTTACATCCCAGCCGCCGATCGACGATCGGTAACCGGCCAGCCGAACACACAATAAACACACGAACAGAGATCCACTGACCTGCAGCTGCTGCAAGTCAAAGCGCTTCCAGTACTGACACATCGACCCCGCGCTGCTAGCCGCCATCTTCAGCTCTCACAACAACATGACACGACGACAAAAGCGGCTGTTTCTACCGGACACACGCGGCTCATGCGCGGCTCTGTCAGCAAGCGGCGCTCGGCTGCTCAGAAGAGCCGCTTCTCCATAGAGTCACACTCAAATCTCACAGCGTTTGTGTATTTATAAAATCATGTGTGAAATTAAACACATTAAAGGGTAGGTGCCAATGAAATGTGGGCTAACCGCCTCAATTAAATGATCGAAAGGAATCATCAATTAATCAATTCCAAACAACTGTGATTGGCTCATTCTGGTAAACGCTGAGAAAAGTAACACTTGTCATGTCACGCTGGCGCATCGCTAACAATAATAACAACGACAATATTTAATAGGCACTCAATTGAAAACAACACGCTTATAAATTATCGTTTTGAAAATGAAAAATTATTATAACATATTTCAGCCGATGAATGAACCTACTATGGTAAAGGCTCAGCTCATTAATATTAACAAACATCTCCGGGAAGATTGGCCAGTCATGGCAGCGTATCACATTAATATTCATGAGGAAAGCCGTCATCATAGTAGAAAAGCGTTGTTTCGCGGATTTCACTGAAGTTAGTACACGTGTCGTTCACTTCCGCTGTCTTCTGTTCGTTTCTCAGACATGGACGAGAAGATTCATCTAGATTTAGAGGATTTCTCCGCGGAGCCGTTTCTGGAGACGTTCATTAAGGAGATTCAGAAGGAAGAGGTCATTTTCCTCATCGGGATATTTGTGGCTTTAGCACTCGTGATTCTCACAGTCGGTAAGAAGCAGCTGCAGCTTTACACGGCCTCCGTGAAGTCAGAAAAGGCCAGTTGAAACATTATTATTATTATTACTGTTATTTATTTCATCACCCTTGTGCCTTTTTGTACAGCCACATTAGACGTTTCACTAAATTATTGGACGGTTCAAATAACAATAAACCAGGAGATAATTGTATGGAGTTTTACCACAGATGGTTTGATCCGATCTCAGCATTTTCAGTCGGTGTGAGAAAAGGTGAAAAAGGAGTTAAGGTTTTAAAGGTGCAGTAAGCAATTCCTGAGAAACGCTGTTGCTATTTTAAAATCAGCGCCCAAAAAACACACCTGACTTGATAGCTCCGCCCCCCAAATTCATTAACTCGCTACGCAGCATATGGCACCTCCCCTCTCATAAGTGGACACGCCCCTCACTGCTGATTGGCTCCAAGTTTTTGTTGCTCAGCGTTTCTCAGAAATCACTTACTGCACCTTTTAAACGCAGTAAAAAGAATGACTGTAGTAATTTCCAAAATATTGTATATTAAAAAAGTTCCAGAGCTGATGACTCTGTCAGTCGGCGGGTAAGAGCGGATGACGTCGGTGTTGATCCTGACGTATTCAACTTCTTGAACTCCAAAATCCATGTTATTACTTTCCTCTTACATTTCAGTTTTCTTTGGGAATTTTTGGGGCTCCGGTAAAGTAAGGAATGCCGTGCTGCTTCTGGGACTGTGTGACTCCGGGAAAACTCTGCTGTTCTCTCGAGTGAGTAACACCGACTCCGCTTTCATCAAAGGATCATACATTCTCACTCTTCCACAACACAAACATCAGTGTTTCTCCAGTTGTTACTAGGAAAGTTTGTACGGACTCAGACGTCCATCACAGAGAGCAGTGCCACGTACAAGAGCAAGAACGACCGAGTAAGTTGTGATGTGATCTCTGTGCGTTTGAAGTCATTAAATTGGCACTAAAGTGTTAACTGTGTTGTGATCTTGCAGGGCAGCAGTTGGACTCTTATTGATGTTCCTGGTCATGAAAGTTTAAGAGTTCAGATTGTGGAGAAGTACAAGGCCGTGGCTCGGTGAGTGATGAAGATGAGCGTGTTAAAGGGATCGTTCACCCAAAAATTCAAGTTATCCCATGATGGTTTTACTCCCCCTCAAACCATCCGAGGTGTCTATAACGTTCCTCTTTCAGATGAGTTATATTAAATAATATTCTGGCTCCTCCAAGCTTTATAATGGCAGTGAATGGGGGATGAGATTTTGAAGCCCAAAAAAGCACATCCATCCATCATAAAAATAACCCACGTGGTTAATAAAGGCCTTCTGAAGCAAAACGATGGGTTTTTGTAGGGAAAAATCTCCATATTTCTAACTTTATAAACTAGAATCACTGGCTTCTGTTGATGAATCGACTTAAGCGCCAAAAGTGTTTGAGTGAACTGTCCCTTTAAGACCTGTTCACAGCCAATGAGATGGAATCTTTTAAAAAATAAAATAACTTCACATAAGTTCAACTTTTTTCTATATGATGGCGGACGTCTTCACACCCTTCCTGTTCTCTGAAGTTCATGTAAGAGATGATCCATGTTGTGTTGCAGAGCCATAGTGTTTGTGGTGGACAGCAGCGTCTTCCAGAAGGACGTCAGAGATGTGGCCGAGTTTCTCTACTCCATCCTCACAGACGGCACCATGGCTAAAAATGCCCCAGCGCTCGTGGTCGCCTGCAACAAACAAGGTCATTGGTGAATTCAGAGTAAATGACAGTAAATCCCATACAAGATGCTTTAATATATGCAGTGTATATCGGCCAATGAAATAAATACACCAAAGAGAAAACGCAGAACATCGCTAGCTCTGATTTTATAAACATTTGAAGACGTATGAGTAGGAATGTAAGTGAAGTGCACTAGGCTTGTGCTTATATCTTCAAATAGTAACACTTTTGATTAAATATTTGCATAGTGATCCATTAGAATGCATTTCAGTTTTCAAAAATAAATGAATAGATTTCAGATATCTTTCTACTTTTTTTGCAGATATCTATATGGCAAAATCAGCCAAATTAATTCAGCAGCAGTTGGAGAAGGAGTTGTGAGTATTCACTTTTATTCTGGCTCTGTAATAATAGTAAGTGTTAGGATCCTTAAAGTGATAGTTCACTCCAAAAATGAAAATTATCCCATGATTTATTCACCCTCAAGCTGTTCTAGGTATATATGACCGAGAGTTATATTAAGAAATATTCTGGTTCTTCCAAGCTTTATTATGGTACTTTTTATGGGCTTCAAAATTTTGAGCCCCATTCACTACATCCATCCATCATAAAAGTAATCCATACGACTCCAGAGGGGAAATATTAAGCTTGTTACCATAGTTTATAAAGTTATAAATAAGACTTTTTCGTACATTAATGCATCGCTTGGCTTCAGAAGGGCACCTGGAGTCGTGCGGATTACTTTTATAATGGGTGGATGTACTTTTTTGGGCTTCAAAATCTTGAGCCCCATTCACTGCCATTACAAATCTGGGAAGAGCCAGAATGTTTCTACACCTAGGATGGCTTGAGGCTGAGTAAATCATGGGATAGTTTTCACTTTTGGGTGAACTAACCCAAGTATCATGTACAGTACGTGTTCATTACAACGCAGTGACGTTCCAAACGTTAGTGTGTGTGAAATCTGTGGTTGATTTCAATACATGGCCACTACAATAAAAAAAAATTATATATAATATAAACGAGTTGTAAGTAATTCCAGTCTCACTTCCTGCTGAACCTACGTAACAATGTAACTAATTTGCATAATGCCAGCCTTTGCTCTTCATTGGCTGAATGCCGTTTCCTTTGGCCCGCCCTCAGTGTGGTTGTATCTGAGACTGGAAGAGTTTGGTTCGTGTTGTTCATATCAAAGATGCTGTTTTCTGCTGCCAAAGCAGATCCACTGAGGTTGATACGGTAAAAACGACACCATCGTTACTGTTCGTGTCACTGCGAATCAAGTGCTGGGGAAGAGCTCCGATTACGATATGCTAATGAGCGTTTGGTCACAGCAGACTGGACCAATCAGAGCAGAGCAGGCTCTCCGAAAGGCGGGGTTTAGAGAAACAGAATCCTTGATGGAAGCGTTTCAGACACTGAGAGAGAAGAGCTGATGCTGCAGAGGATATGAGAAGAATCAAAGTTTCTGTTTTAGGAGATGCCAAAACAAAATTAGGAACCTTAAAAAAGGGGCACTTTAAAATAGAAATAGGTCTGAAACCCGATTGAAATGATGATTTACATGATAAATCCAGCGTAATCTCCAAATATTGAAATGCTTTGAGATGTTTTCCATAAAGTTGGTTATTTCTAAACTTTTAGACTTCGATCCCCTATTAATCCCACAATCCCCTTCAAGAGCGTGTCGCTCAGATGAACCGTAAACATGTGCTTCGCTCCTCCACACTGATTCAACATCACAATTGCAAATTGAGAGATATTAGTAGAACCGTTCCAGTCCAGATTGGCAATCAAGCGCTTGATGTTTTGGCCTCTTCTGGAATGAATTATTGAGATGATAGAGGAAAAAATACATGAACTGACTGTCCAGATTTCGGTTTGAGTCTGTGTTCGCTGTGGGATGTGTTGCTGTTCGTGTCCTGATGGTGTGTTCTCCTCAGGAACACTCTGAGATTGACGCGGTCCGCGGCGCTCTCCTCTCAGGACGGGGTCATCGGGGGCTCGGTGTATCTGGGTAAGAGAGGCAAAGACTTCGAGTTCTCCCAGCTGCCTGTCCGCGTGGACTTCATCGAATGCAGTGCCCGGGGAAGCAAAGCAGAAGATGGAGACGCTGACATCGACGCTCTGGAGAAGAGCCTGGCCAAACTCTGAAGATCTCAAACTCCACCACTGCAATCATAAACTTTGCAGACTTTGTCATTTCTGGATTTTGTCCATTGTTGTTGTACAAATCCAGCGGTGTCCAGACAGATATAGCACATCGTGTTCGAGCAGAATCGATGTATAGTGCATGATCTATGCTTTCCTTGTTCCTTCACTCCAGGGCTCTTCTAGAACCAGGGTCAAGTTTTACTTTTTATCCAGCGGAGTTGTATTTTGTTTTGCTAGAGGCAAGTGAGCATGTGAATGATATTAAATGGCTTATGCCCTCATGCTACTTTTCTGAAGGCTTCAATTTAATAAGTGGCTAAACAGTTCAAATATTTAGGCAACACTATTTTAAGGGAGCTTAAAAACAGCTTCTTTGGAGAACTAAATGGAATAAAACAGGACCGATTCTGGAACAGCAGTATTTTAGCTTGAGTCCAACCTCTGGAGCCAATTTATTTGAAGTAACCAGAACCTCAACTTTTGGTTCCAATCGCCAAGGTAAGTTTCAGGACAGGTAGCCATTGCAAATTATTATTCTTTTTTTCTTTCAGAGGTTTTTTCCATATTCGTTCCCTACTGACAAGTCCCTGGACATACTTCATTTTTTTTACACGCATGCAAATGTACGTACACATCTGTGGGAAGTATACTTCATTCGACTCGTGTGCCGTTTTGAGCAATCTCTCCACGAGTTTCAACCCATGTAAACAACTGTGAAGTCTTTCATGCTAGAGTTGTATAAATGAGGGTATTTTCTAACCTTTAAACACAATCTCATCTATGTAGGGCTTCATTGTCGCTGTAGCTTGCATGCGTTCTGTTTATGTGCAAAGCAGCAACCTCCCCAGCTTCTCTTGAAGCCAATATGGAAGTGACTTAAACTGCAATTCATCGACTAGCCACTAGAGAGCGGCATCTCATTGAGCCCCGTGTTAAAATGCCTAACTTTACAGCAGAAAAAAACATGTTTACAGCCTGGTACAAATTGTGGTTTTGGTCTATATAGCTAATTTTGTCCTTCATGACAACTGTGAGGGGGTTATTATTACTGTTTTTTATTTTTTTTTTAAACCGATAACTCATCATTTATATTATACTAAGTCTTAAAGGTCAAGGGCGTGGCCACTTGAGTGACAGGTGGATTGCCGCTGCTGTCTGTGAGTTCTCGCGTCTCCTCGGCTAATTCCAGGATACCGGGATTATTTCATTCAATTATAAAATAATACCACCTGTTGTGCAGTTATTGGTCAAGACTCGAGACAGATGTGCATCTGTCTTTATAACCATATTATAACAATAATATAACAATCTGCTGCACTATTTTGAAAAATTATAATTTGGATGTGTGCTGCTCAGATTGCATAATTTCTTGAAGAACGATGATGGAGAGCAGATCGTTCGGAAGAGATGTGATGCAAGCAATGGACAATATCCAAATGCTGTTGGATGTTTTTCAATGGACGGTCATTAGACATTTTACCCAAATGTGACGGATTGGACTAGAGACCTGCACTCCCGCGGGACCCAACACAGAGTGCGGCACGGGACAAGATTTGATGGGTGTGGGGGGTAACACTCTCATATGCAGTGTTGGGGGTAACGCTCACAAGTTATGTAATCAGATTACTTTTCCAAGTAACTAGTAAAGTAATGCATTACTATTTCAATTTACAGCAAAATATTTAAGTTACTTTTTCAAATTATTCTCATTGACTGACGGCTCTCATGTTGAGAGAAATAAAGGTCAGATGTGTGCCGAGTAAACATGATTATTATAGTTCTGGACTAAATGTGAATATGTATTTACTCATCTCGCTTGCATGAAAACATACAGTATTCCTCAAAATTAAGATGTAGTGTAAACTTTTTTTTTTATTAAGTTAAAGATGCTAAGTCATTATTATGAGAAAGTTTCTCATTATGACTTTTTTTTTTTTCTCAAAAGGGGTGGGAACGGGCTTCCATAACATTATCACTTGCATCTTAGGACCTTTATTACAAACAAAACAGATGATAGAACTATCATTGTTACGTGTTTTAAAGTTAAAAAAGGGGATGATGACGTAACATTTATGTGAGGCACAGTTGCTGGGTGTGAAGCCAGAAAAAAACCAGAAAGAAGTTTTACAAACGTTTCAAAACGTTTATTCATATAGAATGAAAGAGTACGTTCACATCAAAATCAAATATATAACTACAAAAATAAAAATAAATAAACAGGAGTGTTGCCAAATCAACGAAATAATCATAACAAAAATAATATCTAATTTTAGTCGTACCACTAAACTAACTGACCAAGAAAAGAAAATGCAGAAACAAAACCGAAATCTTCAGTGGGTGCGCCGCCTTAAATAAACGACACTAACTGAAAAACAGAAATACAATGATGGCAAACTCTCCACGCCTAATTAACAATAACAAAGCCTACCTCCCGATGTAGCTGGGCATGTGCATTCATAAATCGCTTACTAGGCATGTGCTATGAAACTAACAACAAAACTCAAGACAGTGTTACTCATGTCTCTTAGGGCATCAAGCTCAACAACGCTCCAATCAACGGTTACGTTTAACACAAGGCATCTCTAAGAAGGCTAGTCAAAATGAGATCTGGCGGGAATCTCTCTCTCTTCTGGTGAATGGAGTTTTTATACCCAGCAGCGCAGTTGTGGATTGGTGGAACAGCTGATGATGCCAATGAGCAATGTCCACCTGAAAACAATGAATGAAGAGACAGAGCAGAAACACACACACACACAAATACACGTGGAACGTAACATTCATATTAATACAACTAGGATTTGAGTATGAGAATTATTATTTTTTTTAAATGACTTGAAACTTGTGAACATCTCTGACTGTATTCTGACACCTTTCTACCAGAACCAGCATTAACTTTTTCTGTTGGATCGGACCACACGGATCAGCCTTCGCTCTCCACGTGCATCACTGAGCCT
The DNA here is from genome assembly GCA_037194245.1 of Opsariichthys bidens. NCBI lineage: Eukaryota > Metazoa > Chordata > Actinopteri > Cypriniformes > Xenocyprididae > Opsariichthys > Opsariichthys bidens. The sequence goes on from CM074284.1 coordinate 27,322,354, forward strand.
CGGCCGCCCGTGACCCTGTTCACCACTGTTCCTTCCTCGGACCACCTTTGATAGATACTGATATTTACATTTACATTTAGCAGACGCTTTTATCCAAAGCGACTTACAAGGGGAGCAATTAGGGGTTGGTGTCTTGCTCAAGGGCACTTTAGTCGTGGTATTGAAGGTGGAGATAGTGCTGTTCATTCGCAATCCGCACCTTCAATTCCTGCCGGCGGGGGAATCAAACCAACAACCTTCAGGTTACAAGCCCAACTCCCTCACCATTAGGCCACGACTACCCGTCATACCACTGCAGACCGGGAACACCCACAAGAGCTGCAGTTCTGGAGATGCTCCGTCGTCTAGCATCACAATTTGGCCCTAGTCAAACTCGCTCAAATCCCTACGCTTGCCCCTTTTTCCTGCTTCTAACATCAACTTTAAGGACAAAATGTTCACTTGCAGCCTAATATATCCCACCACTAACAGAGAGAATCAGTGTTACTGTCTTCACCTGTCAGTGTCATCATGTTACGGCTGATTGGTGTGTTATATAACACCATATACGTTAAATAATTTCTTAGGCTTCACTTTTTGACTTCCTTTGTGTCTTTGGTTTTTCATTGTGACAGATGTCCACAACTTGATGCAATTATACCAGGGGACGACACCCTGAGGAAAAAGAGATTATTTATAAAGAGCTGGCTTACCATGAGTGATTGTCCTTCATTCCTGTGGAGACCATAGCAAACTTCTTAATTTATATGAGGTAAATGATTGTTTGTAAATGTGTTAGATCTGTTTGTGCTCAACCAGCAGGTGCTGATGAGGAACCTGAAGCCAGCCAGGGTTGGAGTAGACTGAAGACTGTCCCGTGCCAAGGGGGACGTTCAGTTTATGGGCGGAAAGGAGCTGAAACATGCAGCATTACGTCCATATGCGATCTAATCTGGATTACTACAACAACATTTCATTTTGTAAATCACATGAAAACCATAATTGTTGACCCACCTGAAGCATATGACTGGGGTGAAGGGATGAGACAATGGTTCCCTAAACTCAATGTTGTTTCCTGTTTTACTGATGATTTTACTGCTTTTATGTTTAGATCTATAGATCTATAGATCAAAGTATTAGGTTATGAATTTGAAAGTTCCTGGCCCTTTAAGAAACAGCCTTAGCAATTTCATAAATCATTTAAAGTGGCCATTGTTAAATAATTTTCTTATTTCTTGGGCTTTACTTTTTGACTTTTTTGAATGTCTTGGGCTTTTTTACATTATGTGCACATCATGTACTCACCTAAACAAAACAACGTCTCGGAGATCGTGGTTTGATTTCTGTCCATAAATCTGTTTGGTCATTCTCCCGAGAGATCCCGCCACACACCACCACCTGTTTCTAAACTGATGACTGAGACTGCAAATAATCTACCAATTGCTGAGTTTGTCCATTTTCAACCCAACTTCACTGTAAAAAAAGAAATATTCGTGATATATTGCAACAGTATTTCTTTTGTCAAATCAACTCAATTAATGTGGATCATGATATTTTGAGTTTCTGTTGATTAAACCAATCGCTTTCAATTTTTAATTTCAATGAATTTTATCCAAGGCATCCAGGTAACGTACTTTTTTTAAGTTAAACCAACTGTTCTTTTTACAGTGTTGGGAGATTTTTTAGAGTGTATGTCTATCAATCACTTCTGAAGCAATCTGAGAAATGTACGGAGTTATTTGACGCTTAAATAAGACTTTTGTTTATTTAACTTAATATAGACTGGTTAATTCTTTCATATTAAATAATATTTTTTAAACTTAGAATAATCCAGTTCATTTAGGCACTTTTTTACAGTGTGGTCAACATCTGTTCTTTTACATATAGTACTACTTATTCTCTCTCTTTATCTTTTTTGTGTTCAAAGTGTTTGGTTTCAAAACTCATTCCACCGTCAACACGTACTGCTGTTTGCTATGGTATTGCACATTTGACAGACTGAGATTTTAATCTAACAATATATTATATAGATCAGTTTTTCTGCTATGTTTCAAATTGACACGTACCTTCCAACATCACAACTGTACAATAAATGTTCATAGCAGTCACAAGATGTAGAAGTTGATCTCAACTGCACATTTACCCATAAAGTAATTTCCCCTCGGTTACATATATCTTTAAAAATACAGTTTGTTTTTTTTGGGCTCCAATTCTGTTTGCACCTCAATATTCATCAAAATATCTTCTTTTGTGTTTCACAGAAGCAAGTCATGCAGCTTTGGCATGAGGAAGAGTAACTGTCCGAATTTACATTTTTGGGTGAGCTATTTCTTTACAAGTGTGATGATATCACTGATTATTATCACACCATCACGTCACAATCCAAGAATTCCTGCCAAATAAATCGATGGAAGTGAAGCATTTGAGTTGAAATTTATTTTAATACTGTACTTGTAGAGATTGCAGAGTGATACATGCAATAGTAGATACATGCAATGTTATATAAATAACAGATATAAATAGATAACAGATAACAGATATATATGGATAACAGATAACAGCCAGTTACTTGCTGTTGTTGTTATTCAGAAATTTCAGACTGATAAATTGCACAATTAACCAAGCAGAATTTCAGAAAGCCATGTAATATCTGAGCATAATTGTTTCCACTGCAGAATAAAATAAAAAAGTAATTGCTACTTTTTATCTCACAATTCGGACTCTTTTTTTTATTGCAATTGAGATATAAACCTCTAAGAAGAAAAAAAAAAGCTTACATAAGTAACAGTGCATGCTGATATTATATTTGTTCTAGATGCAGATAATGTCAGGGTTCTGCCCTGGCAGCCTTGTCTGTGTTGTCTTTGTTTCATGTCTCTATGTTTGTGTTGTCAGCACATGGCTTTGTCTTTGTTTGTGTTTTCCATGTGCTCCTCTTGTCCTGCCTCCTTGTTTGTTGTTTCCACGCCCCGTTGTTTAGTCCTGTCTAGTTCACTGATTGTGCTCACCTGATCCTCATGTTCTCTGGTCCCTTTATATTTAGCTTCCTCTCCTCATGTCTTTGTGGTTTGTTTGTTACCTTGTGTGCTGCTGCTGGTGGTGGGGTTGTTGTTGTTTGTTGGTGGTGGTTTTCGTGGTGGTGGTGTTGTTGTTGTCGGTGGTGGGGTTGTTGTTGGTGTTGTTGTTGGTGGTGGTGGTGGTGTTGTTGGAGGTGTTGTTGTTGTCGGTGGTGGTGGGGTTGTTGTTGTTGTTGGTGGTGGTGGTGGTTTTGGTTGTTGTTGGTGGTGGTGGGGTTGGTGTTGTGTTGTTGTTGGTGGTGGTGGTGGGGTTGGTGTTGTTGGTGGTGGTTTTGTAGTGGTGTTGTTGGTGGTGGTGGTGGGGTTGGTGTTGTTGGTGGTGTTGGTGGTGGTGTTGTTTGGTGGTGGGGGGGTGGTTGTTGTTGTCGGTGGTGTTGTGGTGTTGTTGTTGTGTGGGTGGTGTGGGGGTGGTGTTGTTGGTGGTGGGGTTGTTGTTGTTGTTGTGTTGGTGGTTTTGTTTGTTGTGGTGTTGGTGGTGTTGTTGGTGTTGTTGTTGTTGGTGTTGTTGTTGTTGTTGTTGGTGGTGGTGGTGTTGTGGTGGTGGTGGTGGTGTTGTTGGGTTGTTTGTTGGTGGTTTTGGTAGTGGTGGTTGTGTGGTTGGTTGTTGTTGGTGTTTGTTGGTGGTGTTGTGGTGTTGTTTGTGTGGTGTTTTTGGTGGTGTTGTTGTTGGTGGTGGTGGCGGGGTTGTTGTTGGTGGGTGTTGTTGTCGGTGGTGGTGGGGTTGGTGTTGGTGCTTGTAATTATCTTAGCTCTTGTGCTAGAATTTTCTTATCTTATTTTTTTCAGTTACACAGTAATCCTTGTTACCATTTTGTTTCTCATCATTGCTCTGATCAGTTTATTTTTGGTTCTCATTTTTATTGATGCATCTTGTCTTGTGTCTCTCCTTGTATGTGTCTTGTGTGGGTTCCTGCTTTGTATCCTGGGTTCCCTGGCCACTGACCCTTAACTGCTGGGCAGCCTGACTGGTGCAACGGTCACTCTCGATTTTCAAGCCTCTGGAATTTCCACCTGGTGGCAAGACCAGTTCTCCTAAGCTTTATTTGGACTTCTCTTATTGGGATCCTTTTAATTATTTCTTTCCTTTAGCTTTCCAGGACGATTGGTCTTGTTTGTCGTTTTTTTTTTGTTTTCTTTATCGGTTGCAAGTTTTAGTTATTTCCAGACTTCTCTTAATATATATTTTGGTAGCTCCTGTTGTGTAGCTTCTCTTGATTCTCTTTAGTAGTTCTGTTTTAGTTGGCTGTTTTATCTTGTTTTCGCTTGTCTTGTTGGTTCGTGCCTGCTCCCTGAGGTTCCCAGCTGCTGGTTTCTTCTGTCTGGCAACTAGGACTGAGTGCAGCGCATTGCCGTTCTCGTTCTACACCACAACCATCCGCCTGGTCACATCCTCAAGACCTGTTGTCCTCCAGAGTTGGTTCCAGCATTCACCCTCCGTTGTTCTGTCTCTATGTCCCGTTGACCCTTCCGGACTTTCACACATCTCCTATCCTCTTGTGCCCTGTCTGTTGTTAATAAACTCCGTTATTGTTCATTTTGCAGTTGGGTCCTCATTCGGTATCCTTGACAGATAATGGTTAAATGTTTAATAGTTTTGCTAAATCAATCAAATGTTTTGCTGTTTAGTCCACTTAAAATTCTTGTGAAATGGCTTAATGAGCACACTCGAAGCTTTCACTTATTTCTTTAGTAAAGGTGAAGCCGTCTAAGCATTTGTGATGTTTGATCTCCTTCATAGCACTTAAATACAGAATTCCATGTAGAATTCAAATTGGTCGGAAATGTTTTGTGATCCACTCTGTGCTGTAGTGTCCCGGGACGGGGCACACTGTGCGCACGCTGTTGATATTCATGCGACACTGACGCAAACCAAGATTTCAATCGCCACCGATGGAGAGCATATTTACACGGTCTGAACTGCTGACTATGGTTTTATCCACCATAGAGAAAATACATCATGGAAACAGGAAGGTATTGATCAATGATGCAACAAAATTAAATTTAGCTGTAAAGCTTCTCTTCAAAAAAAAGACATCAAAATGTGTGAACAAGTGTCCGATTTCAGATGCTGCTTTAGAGACTATTTATGTAGGGGCAACTGTATGTTTATATTTTAGATTGTTCTGGCAATGAGTGGTTACGCCTTATTTGTTCTTATATGTCAGCTAATTATTAAGAGTAGACTTCCAAACTCTGAATAGCTTCTTTTTTGACCTTTCTCCATTCACCTGGAATCTTTCCATGACCTTCGAATGTTTTTTTATAATACGTTTCCAGATCTTTCTGGAATCTGCACACAAACCATTTCCAGTAGGGCAGCTCAGAGAGGTCAGGGGTGATGCTCCACTTCTCATAAACTCCTCCTGCACTTTTGTAATTATTATATGGAAACCACTTATCTGACACAAGAAACTGTCTATCACTTGTCACTGAAGTTGTGCAAAAATTTGCACAGAGATTCTCTGTTCCATAGTACTTCCAATTAAACATTCCATCCACTCTGTGGAAAGGAACACTGTGTTCTTCATCATGGTTCTCTATGGTGTTGGTGCAGCTGATTCCACAGAACGGACACTGAACCCAACAGCACTGACAGAGGTGATCAGTCAGAAGCTCATCTGGCCTGAACTTATAGTCCAGCTTTACTGGAAAAGTGTCTTTGTTGAATCTTTTACTGATGTCAGACATTACAGCAGGAAGTTTTTGTCTTATCATATCTTTTAGGAGGTTGAAATCATCAACATCATCATGTTTCACTCCACTGAGGTCTTTTTCAGAGAAGATCAGGTCACTTGAGAGCTTCTCTGTGAAACTCTTCAACCACAAACCGGCATCTCCTCTGTTCTCTTGAACATGTTGAGTAGATTCATCTGCTGCTTTCTTGATATTCTGCTGCAGGAGTTCAATGTTCTCCTTCATCTTGGGTAAAACACTGTAACTGAACTTAGCAGTGATGTACCGACTGACTTCTTCTCTGATGAAACTCTTGAAGTAATCTCTGGGACGTTCAATGTACTCCATGTATTTGTCAAAATCCTCCTCTTCTGCCAGTGTCTTCAGGATGTGTTTCTCCAGATTTGATCTGTTTCCATTCAGTGGCGGACAGTTGGATCTAATTTCAAGTTGTAAATCTCTGGCGGTCTTCTTGTAGACACTCTGCTCAATGGGCTCTTTCAGCTTCTGACAGATGATCTCTCCATAAATAGCAGCCGATGTTGCTCCACGACAGTATTCCTGGAAAATACGATAGTACTCTTCTCTCTTCTTCTCAATATATATTTTAGGATCATTTGCTTCTTTGAACAGTCTGTGTTGCTCAGTGATCTTCTTGTTTGCTCTCTGACAGACAGAAAGAACCAAATCCATGAAGAATTCTTTCTTGAACACATATTTCACTCGTCCATCCTGATGTTGAGTTTCTCTTGCTTTGATGTAATCTATGAGCTGTTGAATTAAGCTTTTGTTGTAGCCCATCTTTGAAATGTTAAATGACTGAATCATTATGTCTGTCTGCTTAACAACATCTGTGACAACTAAACGTATTTGTTCTTCTTCCTCTTTAGATAGAGGACCATAACCAAACAGCTCTTTGACGGCATCTTTACATTTTTCTACCTTTGATTTTTTAAACTGTACATAATTTGAAAAACTTGTCAGAGTGAAAATATCCTTGCTCTCCCTCCAGTGGTCTGCAGGAACACTTTCATAGACGTCTCTGAGGATCTCTCTCAAATCTCTCATTACATCAATGTCGCTGATTGCAGTAGTGTTGCTGATGATCTTCTTCACACTCTGGTCCCAAAACAAATCAAACTTCTTTTTAAGCCTTTCCTCGTCATTTTCTTTGTCTTTGAGATCTAAGGCAAATTCTTTGCTCTTTTCGTAGAGAGTGTTTGCATGATGATTCCTCTGAGCATCAATCTCTTTCTTCAGGTCTCGCTGATGAAGAATCTCTTCTAATCTCCTCTTTGTTTCTCTCACAATGTTCTCCTGAATCTCTTTGATTTTGATTTCAAATGATGTTTTCCATTGAATCAGTGTGTCTTTGTCTCTGTCTTTCTCAAATAATTCTGACATTGATTTTTTCACTTCTTCACTTGTCTTCTTCAGTTCTCTGTGAAGATCAGATTCCTTAACCTCATGAATTTTACTATTCTCTATTTGGTTGTGTAGTGTGCGCTCAGTTTCCATCATGGCACTGCGAAGACTCCAGGTCCACTCGCTGTATTTGGTCTCCAGTTTCCTGTACGCTGAAATCTCCAGAGAATTTCTGAAGCTGAAGACGAATCGTTCATTCAGTAAAGCCTCCCAGAGATCTTTAATACGATCCTTTAAGTCTTTTAGCATCATTCCATGTGAATTTGAGGCATGAGAGATGATCGATTCCTTTAGTTCTTGAATGTTCTCACAGTAGTTTGGGTTTGGTGGAGCCATGGGTGGACTTCCCTCCCAGAGCTGAGCGAAATACTTCACATCTTTCTGAACATCAAATCCAATGACATCACTGAAACATTCTGCATCGTAGACTTCCTCTTTAGCAGCGAGTTTTGTCATCTCATCCAGTTTCTCCTGCAGCCGTCTCCTTCCCTCCATGTTTTTCTCTCCAGCTGTGACGTCTGAAACGTTCTGATGCACAAACACACATCTGGGATTCAGTCTGACCTTCTTCATCCTCAGGAAGGCCTGAACAACAATCTGAAGAATGTCCTGCATTTCAGAAGGGTTTTCTCCAAAGATGTTGATCAAGGTCAGATTTCCAAGTCCTTCAACAAATGTGGCAAGTTCGTTGTCATGATGTCTTGTTGATCTTCCAGCCAGTTCTAGAGCACGAAGACCCTCAGTATCAACAACTAGAATATAGTCAGTGTTCATCTGTGGTTTCATCTCGTCTGACACTTTGACCAGCTGCATGAAAGCTCCTCTGGTGCACCTGCCAGCACTGACGGCAAACTGGAGTCCAAACATGGCATTCAGCATGGTGGATTTCCCAGAGCTCTGAATCCCTAAAACGGACAGCACAAAGACTCTCTGGTCTCCCAGTTTCTGGATGAGTTGATCGAGAACAGCAGAGATCCAGATCACAGGAACATGAGCAGCATCTCCATCCATCAGCTCCAGTGGAAATCCAGAGATCATCATCTCTGCTGCAAGACTCGAGAGAGAAGAGAAGTCAAACGGCAGATCTTTCTTGTTCTTCTTCACAGATGCACATGATTCGTAGATCTGAGCGATCTCCCTCATGATGTGCTCCAGACCAAAGGTTGCAGCTTCAAGTTCCTCAGATATTCTCTCAAGTTCTGCTTGTTCAGCTTTGAGTTGATTAGGTTTATCATTGTTCTTTTTCAGTTTTACAACTGTTGACCACTTCTCATCATACTTATGATGTAGAGCAGAAAGGTCGATTGAGGTGTATTCATCCAAGAAGACTTGGAGCCATTTGAGGAAAAAGATCTTTTTATGTTCAGTTTGTGAGAACAGTTTATCATTAAAGAGCTTCATAAACTCACTGATGTCATATTTATGCTGTTGTTCACGGATTTTCTTCATCTCTGTTTGTTTTTTACTTATTACCATTTCCATATCTTCTCCTTGAGGTCGATGTAATTCTTTGTTCTTCTGACTCCACTGATGCCACAGTTTCCCCTGATGAGGCAGAAAAGATTCTTTGATTTCTGTCAGGTCTTTCTTCTTCAGTAAACTCACCACCTGCTGTGCTGCTTCTCTCCCTTCCCTGCAGTCTTCATCTTCTTCCTCATCTACTCTGATGTCTTGTTTGGGAACATCTTCAAGTCTGAAAGTGGAAGATGCTTTTGAGAGACAATTGTTTATAGTTCTTCTGAGTTCTTCAGATACATCTGACTGATTTCTGTCTTTCAAACCTATTTTGAATTTCCCTTTCTTCATCTCAATTACAGTAGATTCATCCTCAGTCAAAAGACAAATAAGTGGCGTCTTGATTTTGAACAGGTTCTGGATCTTGGCTGCATGTCTGTCATTTTTGTCCAGTCGTGGCAGAAGAACAACGTTGACTGAGCTCATTTCATTGAGGATCTGCAGCTGTTTCTCATGGTCTCCTGCGTCCCCGCGGAGATTACAGAACGCAACACAGTCAGTGAATTTATCCGTGTTTTTCCCAGAGGGGCAGAACCAGGCGATCTCCACCACTCCATCCATCAGGACTCTGGTTCTGCTGCTGCCTGTGCAGTGTCTGTGGAAGAACGTGTTGTGTTTCTCATTGATCAGACTGTTCATCAGCTGAGACTTGGATGAAGACACTGAGCCAAACCTAAAGAAAGACACCACTGGAGTTTGTGCCTTGCAGACCGACTGGGTTTGACTGATGGTCTCATTGTCGTCGTTCCTCATCTTCCAGCTCTTGTTGATTTGTCTGAATGTCCAGAGAGGAAACTCAATCTGTTGTGTGAATGGATCAGGAACAAGCAGAGGCAGAGCGTACTGACACTGCGACAGTTTAGTGACCATCAGCTGCTTCAGGAAACCATCAGCACAATGAAACACGGCCATCTGAACATCCATCGGGTGAACATGGTCCGATTGGCTTGCACCTTTATTTGACAAAGAGGAAAGACAAGAAAAAATATCATCGTCATCTTCAGACGAGACCGTATCTCTGTCTTGTATCGGATCCTGTTCATTAGTATCTTTAATATTGATGTATCTTGCTCTGTAGTCCATCATCAGTAGTTTTTGAAGGAAAGTCTGAGCCAGCTCCTCTTCGGCACAAGATTCATGGGACTGTAATGAATGTTTAGTTATCTGAAGAACATCTGCAGCTCTCAGTTTATTGTGGCGCCGGTCTTCAAGATGAAGTCTGAGGAACAGATGCTTTATTTTTTCTCGTTCCTTCTCCTCCTGCTGTAGGTGGTGACCTGCTCCTGTTCCACCATCCCTCTGTTTAATAGACAAAACAATACAACATTTATCTTATCCAGTGTTTTCAGTACTGATTTCAACAGAACTGTCATTTCATTTGACCTTCTTTACATGTTATCCACAATAAATACAAATCGTGAGGAAACTCATTGGCAACCCTATATTTGCAAATAATCAAAGCCTTGTTTTCAGAATCAGTTTCACTGCAGGTCACAAAGATAATAGCAAATTTCCTAAATGTGATTTTATACTAATGTGTGAATCCAGTTCTCTTCAGGTTTCTCTGAACACTGACCTGAGCGGAATCATCTGTTTCTGTGCTGATCTTCTTCTTCTCTCTTTCATGTCCTTCTCTCCGCTCTGGGTTTACACCTGATGATGACATTAATCATGGTTGATCTGATCACAAGTTTTCAGCCAAGACAGACAGCTGTTTTAACATGTTTCTGATTTTGACTAGAGATTTACCACATTAATCCTTTAATAAAACCCACATGTTCCAATGGCCTGTTATTCCACTGTGAAAATATTGTGACTACACAAGGTTTTCTGATCCAGGGATATGATCTCACAAATTTCTTCTCAATCAAAGTCTAGGGAAGTCAAAAGTCAAAGTCAGGAAATGTTGAACCCCTGAAGAGGAAACGACTGTGAAGCTCTGGGGGTGTTGATGGACTCGATCTAGATGAATCCCATCTGGATGAAGTCTTTGACAAAAATGTTCTCAGATTATTTTTGTTCAGAATGTTTCTTTTCTATGAAATGTACCCACATTTGTAGCTAAACAAGCCAAAACGAATTCATTTAAAACTAAACTTCGGTTAAACCTGCCTTGCTCTCACGCTTACAACTCTCTCTTTTGGCACGAATCCAAATATGTCGATTTCGCAAAATATTTGGATGCTATACTCATTATTTATTATGTAAGGTCCTTCACGCGTGTTCCAGTAGTGATGGAAAAGAAAATCATCTTCACATGAGCAAAATGCCTCACCACAGAGGAGCAGTGCTCCTGCCAAACACCATGGATTGCAGTACGGACTATTTAAATTGAGTATTGTAACTTTTATATTTCGTGTACGTTTTGACTATTTTATTTTTATAATGAACAAACTGCGCCACATTTGCAGTGCTGTTGTAATGAATCCGGTCTGTCATCCTTGGACCCCTGGACTCTCTCAACCACATTACACTTCCCATAAGCCCCTTATGTTAATTACTGCCCAGCTGTAGCCAATCTAGCTCCCTATTTAAGTCTGTTCTGTTTCCCTGGTTATTTGCGAAGTCTTGTCAATACCTGTATTACAACTCAAAGCATTTATTCCTTGTTTTGTCTACCTGTTATCTGACCCTGCCTGTTCTCCGTTCTGTTGTTGATCTGCCTGCCAATTGAGCATTTGCCTGGACTATTTATTACGAGCTTGCCTTTTCCTTGTTATCTCTGTTTGCTGTTGAGTTGACCATTGCCTGTACAACTACGTTTTGGAATTAAAGCTGCACTTGGATCTCATTCACTGACTCGCTCATCATTACAGAAGACTTCGCCACCCCAAGATCCAATGGCTTTTATCAACGTTCCAGTCACTATGGATTACTTCGGCAAGAGAAATCTACCATTGAGGAGTATGTGCAAGAATTCTGTGAGGTATCTGATCATGTCCCATATGATGAATCGTTGTTCAAACATTTGTTTCGTCGGGGATTAAACAGACCTCTTAAATTCTGCTTCCCCGAGGAGGACTCTAATTATACCTTCAGAGACTTAATGGATTATCTCATTTTGTGTGGCTCTCCATTTACTGTGGGAGAGGTGGAACATGACTCGACACAATCCCCAACCACACCAGTTTTGGTGATATCTAGCCCTGTCATCCAGGAACATTCCTGCACAGTATTTCCCCCACCTGAGTTCAGTCACAACATGGCGGTCACCACTATGTCTGTGCACAAAATGGCCACCGGTCCAGTGTTATGCCATGAAGCAGCTGTTCGTCCAGAGTCACAGCACGCCACAGCTGTTCATCCAGAGTCACAGCCCGCCGCATCTGCTTGTCATGAGTCAAGTCAAGTCGTCTTAGATCATATCAAGTCAAGTCGTCTTAGATCATCATGAGTCAAGTCAAGTCGTCCCAGATCAACGTGAATCAAGTCAAGTCATCCTAGATCATCGCAAGTCAAGTCACGTTGTCTTAGATCAGCGTGAGTCAAGTCAATTCATCGCAGATCACTGTGAGTCAAGCCAAGTCAACATTGATCAACCCCAGTCACGGCGAAAATGCAAACCGCGCCGTAAAAAGGCCGCTCCAGTGCCCCATCAACCAACAGCCCAAGCCACACTTGCCCAGCAGCCCATGGCTCAAACCATGCCTATCCAGCAGCTAAAGGTTCAACCCACTCCTGCCCAGCCTCAGTTGACTCATGTCACACCTGTTCAACCTCTGTCGGCTCACATTACGCCTGTCCAGCCTCAGTCGACTCACGTCACACCTGTCAAGCCTCAGACTGTTCAAGTCATGCCTGTCCAGCCTCAGACGGTTCAGGTCACGCCTGTCCAGCCTCAGACTGCTCACGTCACGCCTGTCCAGCCTCCAGCGACTGCCCCCGTCACGCTTGCTACGCCTGAGCTGATAGAAGATGCATTCCTGTTAATATAGACTATAGCCATTGCATGTGTGTGGGCAACACACACATCGGTCCCAACTTTGGAGCAACCACAAAGGATCATTCCCGAGTCGGTCCCCTAGCACACCAGCACAGCTCCTGACCTGCCTCAAGAGGGCGCTACTAAGTCAGTCCCTCATTCTCCTGTCTATCCTGTGTTTACAACTGTAGAACCTCCAGAGGTGACGGAAACTGCTCCAGAGGTGTCAGTTGTATCCCCTGAACTGTCTGTCAGCCCTGAACTATCTGTCAGACCTGAACCATCAGTTAGCTCTGAACTATCCGTCAACCCTGAACTGTCTGTCAGCCCTGAACCGTCTGTTAGCCCCAAACTGCCTGTTAGTCCCAAACTGTCTGTTAGCCCCGCACTGTCAGTCAGCCCCGCACTGTCAGTCAGCCCCGCACTGTCTCTCAGCCCCGCACTGTCAGTCAGCCCCGCACTGTCTCTCAGCCCCGCACTGTCTCTCAGCCCCGCACTGTCAGTCAGCCCCGCACTGTCTCTCAGCCCCGCACTGTCTCTCAGCCCCGCACTGTCAGTCAGCCTCGAATTGTCTCTCAGCCCCGCACTGTCAGCCCCGCACTGTCTGTTAACCCCGCACTGTCAGTCAGCCCCGCACTGTCAGTCAGCCCCGCACTGTCAGTCAGCCCCGCATTGTCAGTCAGCCCCGCACTGTCAGTCAGCCCCGAACTGTCTCTCAGCCCCGCACTGTCAGTCAGCCCCGCATTGTCAGTCAGCCCCGCACTGTCTCTCAGCCCCGCACTGTCTGTCAGCCCCGCACTGTCTGTCAGCCCCGCACTGTCAGTCAGCCCCGCACTGTCTCTCAGCCCCGCACTGTCTCTCAACCCCACACTGTCAGTCAGCCCCGCACTGTCTCTCAGCCCCGCACTGTCTCTCAGCCTTGAATTGTCTCTCAGTCCCGCACTGTCTCACAGCCCCGCACTGTCTCTCAGCCCCGCACTGTCAGTCAGCCCCGCACTGTCAGTCAGCCCCGCACTGTCTCTCAGCCCCGCACTGTCTCTCAGCCTTGAATTGTCTCTCAGTCCCGCACTGTCTCACAGCCCCGCACTGTCTCTCAGCCCCGCACTGTCAGTCAGCCCCGCACTGTCTCTCAGCCCCGCACTGTCTCTCAATCCCGCATTGTCAGTCAGCCCCGCACTGTCAGTCAGCCCCGCACTGTCTGTCAGCCCCGCACTGTCTGTCAGCCCCGCACTGTCTGTCAGCCCCGCACTGTCTGTCAGCCCCGCACTGTCAGTCAGCCCCGCACTGTCAGTCAGCCCCGCACTGTCCGTCAGCCCCGCACTGTCCGTCAGCCCCGCACTGTCTCTCGACCCTGCACTGTCTGTCAGCCCCGCACTGTCTCTCAGCCCCGCACTGTCTCTCAGCCCCGCACTGTCTCTCAGCCCCGCATTGTCAGTCAGCCCCGCACTGTCTCTCAGCCCCGCACTGTCTGTCAGCCCCGCACTGTCTCTCAGCCCCGCACTGTCTGTCAGCCCCGCACTGTCTCTCAGCCCCGCACTGTCAGTCAGCCCCGAACTGTCTGACTGCATAGTTTACCCTCTCCACTAACCAAATTGTGCCTTGTGTTACAGTTTTTCCTGAGCAGTCCTGGAGACCTAGAAATCCGCCCTGGCTTCTTGTTCCGCCTGTCCTGCCCTGGCCACCTGCACAGCCTATTGTCAGTCAGCCCCGCACTGTCTGTCAGCCCCGCACTGTCTGTCAGCCCCGCACTGTCTGTCAGCCCCGCACTGTCAGTCAGCCCCGCACTGTCAGTCAGCCCCGCACTGTCAGTCAGCCCCGCACTGTCTGTCAGCTCCGCACTGTTTCTCAGCCCAGCACTGTCAGTCAGCCCCGCACTGTCAGTCAGCCCCGCACTGTCCGTCAGCCCCGCACTGTCCGTCAGCCCCGCACTGTCAGTCAGCCCCGCACTGTCAGTCAGCCCCGCACTGTCAGTCAGCCCCGCATTGTTAGTCAGCCCTGCTCTGTCTCTCAGCCCGCACTGTCTCTCAGCCTTGAATTGTCTCTCAGCCCAGCACTGTCTGTCAGCCCCGAACTGTCTGTCAGCCCCGCATTGTCAGTCAGCCCCGCACTGTCTCTCAGCCTTGAATTGTCTCTCAGCCCAGCACTATCTGTCAGCCCCGAACTGTCTGTCATCCCCGCACTGTCTGTCAGCCCCGCACTGTCAGTCAGCCCCGCACTGTCTGTCAGCCCCGCACTGTCTCTCAGCCCCGCACTGTCCGTCAGCCCCGCACTGTCCGTCAGCCCCGCACTGTCCGTCAGCCCCGCACTGTCCGTCAGCCCCGCACTGTCTCTCGACCCCGCACTGTCTCTCAGCCCCGCACTGTCAGTAAGCCCCGCACTGTCTCTCAGCCCCGCACTGTCAGTCAGCCCCGCACTGTCTCTCAGCCCCGCACTGTCTCACAGCCCCGCACTGTCTCACAGCCCCGCACTGTCTGTCAGCCCCGCACTGTCTGTCAGCCCCGCACTGTCTCTCAGCCCCGCACTGTCTCTCAGCCCCGCATTGTCAGTCAGCCCCGCACTGTCTCTCAGCCCCGCACTGTCTGTCAGCCCCGCACTGTCTGTCAGCCCCGCACTGTCTCTCAGCCCCGCACTGTCTCTCAGCCCCGCATTGTCAGTCAGCCCCGCACTGTCTCTCAGCCCCGCACTGTCTGTCAGCCCCGCACTGTCTGTCAGCCCCGCACTGTCTCTCAGCCCCGCACAGCCTGTTCCACCCTGGCCGCCTGCACAGCCTGTTCCGCCCCGGCCATCCACTCAACCCCCACTGCCCTATAAACCTTCGCTCCATGGACCTGGTCCCCCATTGTCCCCGTTAATCCACCCCTCCCTCCCTATTTGCTCATGTGGAGCATCTGGAAGCCGCTCCTTGTGGGGGGGCTCTGTTATGAATCCGTTCCGTTGTCCTCCATCCATCTACCACCAGAGGTCGCCCGCTCATTTCATGGACTCCATACACCACACTACATTTCCTACAAGTCTCTTATGTTGATTATGGTCCAGCTGCATCCAATCTAGTTCCCTATTTAAGTTTACCCTCTGACATTTGTTATTGGCCAGGTCTTGTTTAATCCTGTAACATTTCTGAGCGCTATCCTTGTCCTGTTTTGCCTGTTTTCGGATCCTGCCTGTGTCATCGTCCTGTTGTTTTTCCGCCTGTCCTTTGACCTGTTTTGCCTGTTTAATTACCACAAGTTTGCCTTTTCCCTGCTACTTCTGTTTGCTGTTGAGTTGACCATTGCCTGTCTGACTACGTTTGTAAATAAAGCTGCACTTGGATCTCATCCGCTGACTTGTCCGTCATTACAAACATAATAGACCATCGATTCACATAATCATAGGCAGTCATTACATATAATCAATTAATGCACATAACGTAGGATAAAGTAACAGCAGGAAAGGATGTCAATTAGCAACAATCAAAGAAAAAAGACAACATATAAGACACGGGACAAAAAAAAATACTTAAGAAAGAATTACAGCTGGTATTGTA
Organism: Opsariichthys bidens; assembly: GCA_037194245.1. NCBI lineage: Eukaryota > Metazoa > Chordata > Actinopteri > Cypriniformes > Xenocyprididae > Opsariichthys > Opsariichthys bidens. The sequence goes on from CM074284.1 coordinate 27,338,471, forward strand.
AGATAAGGAGAGTGTCGAAAAAACATATTATGACTGATAGTATTGAGTAAACAAATAGGTTTTGAGTTGTGATTTAAATACAGAGAGTGAGGTTATAGTCATTAGTATCAGTGGTAGAGAGTTCCATAGTTTAGGTGCAATGACAGAAAATGACCAGCCGGAACATAAGGAGACAGTAGATCAGAGAGATAAGGAGCAGCAAGGCCATTGAGTGATTTAAAGGTAAGCAGAAGAATTTTGTAAGTAATGCGGGATTACACAGGTAGCCAGTGGAAGTTAATATGAGCAGATAGTTTCGTGTGGGTTAATATTCTTGCAGCAGAATTTTGAATGTATTGTAAACGAGAGATAGAGTGTAATGGTAAATCTATTCACCTGTGTCTCATTAGCCTGTTTAACTCACCCTATATAAACCTGGTTCATTCTGTCATTACCTGCAAAATCTTGCAAGTGTAACACTGTATCTCTGAGCATTCTCCCTGTTTCATGTCTCTTGGATTTTTGGTCATCTTGCCTGTTCTTTGGATGACCCTTCTGCCTGACATTCTTGCCCTTTTTTGTGCTTGTTTGGACTGCCTGCCTGTGTTTGAGCTTGCCTCTATTTTGGATTACATGTCTGGATTGTCCCTATAATAAAATCTGCATTTGGATCTTCATTCATTCGAGTCTCAGAACAGTACGTTTGTTAAATCTGTCAGCTGCGGATGTAATTATTTACCAGCAGATGGCAGCCTTCCTCATTGTCACTCTCTGTTATTCCCAAACTCCATTTACAAGAACTTTCTGCTCATTATTAGATTATCAGTTTCAGCTGTGTCTTGTTTAAACTATGTAATTTAACTCTTTCTATTTATACTCCCCGAGGCTTTGTGTCAGTATGTACTCTTGTTTGGTGTTACTGACAGTTTTCTGAGTAGTCTTGTTGTTCCTGATTCTGATATCTGCCTTGTTTTGGATTTGGACTGATAACTTGTGCTTTTGACCCTCTGCCTGGTTTTTGGACTATGACTGTGGATTGTATTTACTTATTAAACTGCACATGGATCCTCACTATTTGTGCTCCATGCTGTCCTTTCGTAACAACGTTACATATATAGAAGTGGTGGAAAAAATTTGGGACGGGAGAAAAAAATATTTTTCAAAACCTCTTCTGTGATCTGATAAACACTTCCTGCTTAATTTCCCGCTGGCAGTGGTTCAGAAAGCTTCATAGAGCGCTTCATATTTCGAACTTGGACTCAAATATAAAGAAATGCTGTTTTAAACAGAGATCACTGTTCTCACACAATTCTAAAAACAAAACATTAGACAACTAAACAAAGTGTAATTTTGTAATTTACTTGAGGTTATGTCAAAATGTTCTATTTAATATTACAAATGAGTCTTTTTTTTTAAATAAATATCTAAAACGATATAAATGCGTATAGGCCTACATTTAAAAAATACTCATTTAAATGAATTCATTATTTTAAAGAAATTAACTATTGAAATTAATTAATCAAGTACATTTTAACAGTCCCTGGTCTCCACATACTGGTGTTATAATGTAATAGATACAATCTTTATTTAAAGTGTAACATTAGTTTCAAAGGTCAATTACTCATTTTGTTCACGGCTGCCACAACATCAGTGTTTCTATTTCTACTATAAATTTTTATCAATATTTCATGAAAACCCACTTCATACTAGCTATATTTAATCCCACTTTTTATTCTATAACATACAGTTATTTGTCTGCAAATGCACTGAATCCATGGAATATAATGCTATATTATGACAAATATAAGTAATTTGCTATGGTGGTATATTTAGTCTCCACATTTTAAGTATTTATGGAATGAAGATCTGACGCTGATCTATCGTTCTGTCTTAAATCAAAATATATTTTCTATATTTCAGCACTTAAGTAGCAACGACTGAACTGAAACCGGGGGTTTAAATACAATGAACACAAGGGGATCAAACGACACTAATTAATGACATACATCTGAACACAATGAACCAATGATGATGAACGAGTGGAGGATAGAAAAGCAAACAAAGAGCACGTGTGAAACATGAAAACAAACAGTCCAGAACAGACACACATGTAACAATTCCGTGTAGCATTTTAATTGGTCAGTTGCCTATTCTGATTGATAACGTTTAATCCAGAGGCGACGAGAATGAATTTCTTGTGAAAAAGCAAGGAGGGATTTTTCAGTGCACAGGACAGCATATCTGAACTAGAGGGGAGGTTCAGATCATAAAGCACTGAAGGCTGTCAATGCTCTCGACATGCCATTTCAGTTAAAGTTTTGCAAGAGAACGCAATATCTTTGTGAGAGAACGCAAAAGTTTTGCCCTCAGAAAAGCCCTTCAATGTGGAAAAACTCAATAGTCAGCTACAAAAATGAACTTAGAGGATTGCATATTCATTGTATTTGTACTCAGTGGCGGCTCGTCATGGGAGGCACGGCCTACCCAAAATTTTGAGGTGAAAACGGGAGGAGGATGATTTAATGTTAATAAAATTCAGTGTTATTCATTTCATTATTCATGTCTCAGTATGTGTATTTTTTGTTTGTAATTTCACCGCTGTAACACCATAACATGTTACTAAAATCGGAAGCACCACTGTTCGTTCACGAACGTGCCAAATCTGGGGTGCCGAGCTCGTCTTGTGCCTCAGTTGGAATAAAAATTGCCAATCCGCATAGAGTGTTTAACATTCAGAGTTGAGAAAAGATTCATTGCAGGGGAGGCTTATAGTCGTGGCCTAGTGTTGAGGGAGTCAGGCTTGTAACCTGAAGGTTGCTGCTTCCAGGAATTGAAAGTGGGGATTGTGAATAAATTAACCCTAACCCTTGGATAAAAGCGTCTGCTAACAGAGAAGTAAATTACATGAATAAATTAAGTTTGAACTGCTACCACTGCGCTGATCTTAATTATGGAGAATAGTGATATTGAATATTTGATTGCCAACAATTTACCAAGCTATCATTCAAACAGTATCCACAAGTTAGAAATGAAGGAAGACTGCCTAAATCTAGGCTATAATATAAAATAACGGCTACAATATAAGAAATATAGGCTACAGCAGTGACTCCACTAAACGGCCAAAATCTAAATGTTTAGGCCTACATAAAAAAAGAGTAGAAACATAATTATGTCATTAAAAATGTATTATAACATTATAATAAAAGCTTCCTTATATGTAAGTAGCTTACAAATCAATTGATATTATCCCTTAATATTATAGTGATGTACCAGCTGTGGTTCCCTTTTGTTACGAATGAGGCTCCCTCTTCGCGTCCTCCAGTATCAACTGGTTTCGGACTACAATTCCCATAGACTCGCAAACCTGGGACTGATCACACACACACACACACACCTGATTCAAATCTTCTCACTATAAAAGCACTACACTGACAACACTTCAACGCAAAGTCTTGATCATCCCTTTCGATATCATTTCTGAGCGTTTACATCCTGGACTGTTATTTCGTTGTGACTTTGGACTGTTTACCCGTGTTTGAATCTTTGCTGCCTACCTGACCTTCGCCTGTTATCTGGATATTGAACCTTGCCGCCTGCCTCTGTTAATGTTTATGCTTTCCCTACGCTGTTGCTATTGCTGTTTGTTGACCCTTGCCTGTCTGACATGGAGTATTTTAATAAAAGAATTGCAAATGGATCCTCACGCCACTGACTCATCATTGCACCCTTATAGTTTACTGCATTGAGAGAGATTTCTTTCTTTGAGGAAATTTGCTGAAATGTATTGCAGCTGATTACAGCCCCCAAAATGAATCAATAATGAATCAAAGGTACTCAAATCGCAAGCTCCTGAATCAAAATCAAATCCAATGGGGAAATCTGTGTCAATGTCCAGCCCTATAGTGTCAACAAATGTTTCTTTTTTTTACTTGAATGTTGTCTTTACCATTTATTTTAGTTTCAGAGTGCACCGGAATGCTTCGTTTACATGTTAAAGTCACAAAAATGTTCTGAGGGAGGATTCCTCCAGCCCCCCTATACAATTTAGTTCGTAAACATGTCACCTTTTTCACCTCTTTTGAGTTTGCAGGTCTGAGCAGTTTATTCTGTAACATTAGTAATCTGACAATATGAGACACACCCAGTTTTTCTGATGCACACTGAGTCCACGCTAGTGCTTTGGGGGCTCCGTAGAATCCAATAGGGAAAAATGTGGCACAACACGTGCCTACCGCCGCCTTCCCGCGCTATCAGAAATATAATTAAAAAAATCCCACTTCTGAAGTCGTGATTACGAGCTCATGGCATTCAAATTTAGAAATGGTTGGGCGTTCATGTGCAATTTTTCCTAGGAAACTCGTATTTACGATAATCCCGAGAGCACGCGAAAGCAGCATGAGACGTCGATTACTCCGCTGATTATTCTCCAGCATTTCGTGGTAGTTGTAACCAGTTGAAGAATTGGAGAACTTGAACATAAAACGAGCACTTGGAATATTTCTGTTTCTCAACACAGAACAGATATTTGTTTTTTCTCGAAAAACGAAAGTGAAACTAACTCCGCAGCTCATTCCGTTATAAAACACAAACAGAATTCAACTAAACTCATGTTTTAGTGTTGTATATCACATACACATTTCACATTTCATAATTAAACATGATGTATAAGAGAAATATATATACCTGTTTGTTCCATGTTGTTGAGAAGGCTCTTTCCGTGCTGCAGTCAGTCTGTCTGAACAGGAAGACTAAGGAGCCCCTACAGAGCCCCTAAAGGGATGTGGTGGTGGAAAAAAAAAATGGGATGGGAGAAATTTTTTTAAAGAAAGATGTTTTTGTTTCCTTGCAAAACCGGCTGTGAGCTCGGACAAAACCTTCCTGTTTAATGTCCCTCTGGCTGGCAGTAGTGTTTATTAAGTCAGCTCCGTGCATTAATACCATTAATACTGGGTCAGGGAGCCCAGGAGGCTCTGGCGGGTCAGGGAGCCCAGGAGGCTCTGGCGGGTCAGGGAGGTCTGGGAGCTCCGGGAAGTATGGGAGCTCAGGGAAGTCGGGGAGCTCAGGGGGCTCGGGCCAGTCCGGGGGCTCGGGCCAGTCCGGGGGCTCGGGCCAGTCCGGGGGCTCGGGCCAGTCCGGGGGCTCGGGCCAGTCCGGGGGCTCGGGCCAGTCCGGGAGCTCTGGGAAGTCAGGTAGCTCTGGGAAGTCCGGGAGCCCGGGCATAGTGAGCACGGGAGACGGCTCACGGGCGGCGAGCACTGGAGACGGCTCTGGGGCGGCGAGCACGGGAGACGGCTCTGGGGCGGCGAGCATGGGAGACGGCTCTGGGGCGGCGAGCACGGGAGACGGCTCTGGGGCGGCGAGCACGGGAGACGGCTCTGGGGTGGAGAGCACGGGAGACGGCTCTGGGGTGGAGAGCACGGGAGACGGCTCTGGGGTGGAGAGCACGGGAGACGGCTCTGGGGTGGAGAGCACGGGAGACGGCTCTGGGAAGGAGAGCACGGGAGACGGCTCTGGGAAGGAGAGCACGGGAGACGGCTCTGGGAAGGAGAGCACGGGAGACGGCTCAGGTACGGCGAGCACGGGAGACGGCTCAGGGATGACGAGCACTGGAGAAGGCTCAGGGAAGGAGAGCGCTGGAGAAGGCTCAGGGAAGGAGAGCGCTGGAGAAGGCTCAGGGAAGGAGAGCGCTGGAGAAGGCTCAGGGAAGGAGAGCGCTGGAGAAGGCTCAGGGAAGGAGAGCGCTGGAGAAGGCTCAGGGATCCTCTCTTTCTGGGTCAGCGGAGCCATCGCGGCCAGAAGAGGGCGTGGTCTGAGCGCGGCGTGCTGTATCCCGGGACGAGCAGCAGCGGCGCGCTTCACCGCCGACCGGACTGACATCAGCGGGGGGTCCAACCCCTTGGACCCCCGAATCGCGCTGCTCACCCCTCCGTGGTGACTGTGGGGCCGGCTGGCAGAACAGCCGGGGACCGCACCGTTAGAGGGGTATGCGAGGGCAGTCGGCGTTCGGTGGGCTGGCGGTGCGGGTGTTTTGATCGAGGTTGGACGCGGAACACATTCTCCGACCTCGAATTCGGACCCATTCAAGTCTAGAACTAAGTTAATTAGTTCAGCGATGGTAAACAGACTCATGGGTTCGTCAGGACGAATGGTGTTCTCGTCCAACCCCAACCAAAACACCGCATTCAGTGACGCATCCGACCAGCTCACCAGATGGGAGAACTCGACAAATTCCCCCACATACCTCTCCAGCGGCCGTCCCCGCTGTCGGATGCCCCACAGTCGATTTTCTGCTTCCGTTGCCCACATTGCAGAAATAGATGTAGTTGTTTTGGTTCTTCGTTCTGTAACAATCTCGCTCACGGTGGGTGCGCAGAAGCACGACGACTCAGGACAGATGAAGAGAAACGATTTATTTGAACAGAACAGGTATACGGGATCAATACAGCTCGACATGAAACGTTAACGAAGAACAAGGACAGGACTGAAACAGAGGGAATTTATACAGACAGAACACGAGGATAATCGATGGGAAACAGGTGAAGACAACACTGATTGACGAGCACAGGTGAAGACAATGAACTAATAATGACGATGAATGCAAACAGAACCACATGGCAAAACTGACAGGACAATAACAAAAGAACATGTGACAGATGACAGATGACAGATCTAACCGAAAACAAGGAACATGTGACACCGACAGGACAGGGGAACTGAATAAACAGATAAACACAGTTACACAGACAGACATGATTGTGACATTTTGATACTACGTCATAAAAATTATTCCACATAATTTATTACTTCATTTTTGAACATTTTATTGATAATTTTTTTTGACCCCCCTCCACCACCCCAAACTATTTTTTCGTTGCAAGGTTGTGCAAGAATCATAGAGAAAATGATTAATTCACAAATCATAAGACAATGCTCAGAGAGCAATACAAACTCACAAATCTTTTTTAAAAATCTTAAGAAATCAAAAATAAATTAATACAAATATATTTATTGCTTATATTGTGCACTAATGCATGTGATAATATGCAATAATTTCTGAACATGCAAAATAAAAACAACTCAATAAAACCTGGCAAAAGGCTTCTCTACACCTTCATACACTCACACACATATATTTGTTTTATGTACAGTTCATGTCTGTGACGAGCAGGGCGGGCGAGAGCCGTGAGGGAGCGGCGCGAGTGATAATGAGCGTCAGCTGCGCGGCGCACCGGTCTCGTATCTCTCACGGAGGAGCTCCGGAAGCATAAAAGAGGAGCGACTACGGTGAGAGATACGAGACCGGTGCGCCGCGCAGTTGACGCTCATTATCTCTCGCGTCACCAGCCTCGCGCCGTTCCCTCGCGGTTCTCGCCCGCCCTGCTCGTCACAATGTCTTTTTAAATGAAATTACTAAAGCAAATAATCTTACCTTCTCTCACCATGTGCTCCTGTGAGTTTCACTTTCAAATGATGCTTGATTCCCACACCTTACTGGACTAATGAATTAGATATAATGATTTTAAAAAAAAAATCCTCATCTGCAGAAACTTGTTTTGTTGTTTTACACTTAACTTTTTAAAAAAAAAATGAACAATGCATACGGGGGATACATAAAAGATTGAGACAAAATAGAAAAATAGATAGACAAGCACGCATTTAACAGAAACATCTAACTTAGAAATCTGTTGAGGAACGTAGGAGGGGTGTGAGGTGTTGATTCAGCTCGTCCAGCAGCAATGTTCATGGGGACATTGTTCCAAGTTCAAGTCCTTTCTGTGCCTCGACCCCATTCTGGACGGAGGACTTCTTCGCGTTGGTGGAAAGACTTAAAGGATCAACCCTCTGTCAAGAACTAAAGCAGCCCATCATTCTCCCTAAAGACAGCCACATCACCAAGCTGATTCTGTCACACTACCATGCCCAGATCTATCACTAGGGTCAGAGCCAGACCTTAATGGAACTCTGGGCCAATGGATTTTGGACCATTAGTTCGAGTAATTCAGTCGGCAAGCTAATACACAGATGTGTGAAATACTGGAAGCGACCAGTTGAGGAGTAACGAATGTCTGAACTCCCCAGAGAACGCTGTGAAGTCTCATTTACATTTTTCATCATTTAGCAGACGCTTTTATCCAAAGCAACTTACAAGTGGAGCAATCAGGGATTGGTGTCTTGCTCAAGGGTACTTTAGTCATGGTATTGAAGGTGGAGAGAGTGCTGTTCATTCACAATCCCCACCTTCAATTCCTGCTGGCGTGGGAATCGAACCAGCAACCTTCAGGTTACAAGCCCGACTCCCCCAGCTCAGCTCCTATCATGTCCTATGCGAGTTCATTTTCAATGCTCCTTCAGCGAGTCATGCAGGCAGTATGTGGGAGCGGCAAATTCGGACCATCCGTAACGTGCTGAATGCTACAATCGCTCAGTGTTCAGGTAGACTGGATGATGCCTCCCTTAGAACACTGTTCTACGAAGCTATGGCCATCGTCAACAGTCGCCCATTAGACGTTGATTGAATCAATAATCCCATGGCACCAGAGCCCCTTACTCCAAACCACCCTATCCTGACAAAATCTAAGGTTACCTTACCACCTCCTGGAAAGGAAGATATGTATGCTGCAAAAATATGGCGCAGAGTACAATACTTAACCGCAGTTCTGGAGCCGAACATGTTCCTGAACATGTCCATTAGGCAAAAGTGGCATGTACCCCAGTGCAACCTGAAAGTGAACGACATAGTCCCCATCAAGGACTATACACTCCTAAGGAACCGGTGGCAACCAGGTTGAGTGATCGAAACTACAGAAGGGACAGACGACTTAGTTCGTGAGGTAAAGGTACATGTTGGGGAGTGGAAACTAACAGAAGCAGAACCATTGCTCTAAGCCCTCAATCATCGAATGGCCGATCCAAAAACTGGTGCTCCTCCTTGAAAATGAATAATAGTTTGTCAATCTCAATAGCACTTACATCAGACATGTTGGTCTAACAGGTTTATTTAAGGTGAACCTTTTTGTATTTGTGACCTATACACCTATAGCTCTTTATTTAGTCATTTATTATAGTCTAGAAATCATGTATGTATGAGTAACTGTTTTGTTTATCCCTGCCGAATTTATCCCTGTGAGTGTAAGTGGCCACTAGAGGTCGCTTGAGTTAATTCATTCACAGTCAGGTCATTCATGTGACTGGGTTTGAGGCTGTGGGCCCAGGAACCTGTATCTGAGCAAATTGTTGTTTTATGTGTTGCAATTTTAAATAGCTTTACAGGTCATTTAATGTGCATTGTGTGTGTGTGTGTGTATATATATATATATATATATATATATATATACATATGTACATATCACACAAATGTAAATATACCACACGATGCACTGTAAAAGGTGTGTATTTGAAATTTTATGCCAAAGGTTTATTTACCAGCTATTTGTGTTTACTTCTAGTTTTCACGGTGTGTATGCTGGTTCCAGAACAATAAAATTGCAGCCGTCAGAGACTCTCTGCCGCATTTTAAGGAAGTCAAGAGCTGCGACACAAGTGAGCCATTAGTAATTTGGGAGCCGCAAGAGACAGCTCTTCTAAGGGAGCCGAGCCAAAATAATATTAATAAAAAAATATGTTTATTTTTCATAGTGCCTTTCAAACAAGGTCCTTTCAAAAATTAATACAATCTATTGACAAATAAAGTATACCAGACAGTCAGAGGGGACATTCAGACAAACAGATGTTGACAACAGATAACTGTAGATAATTAATACAAGAGACCTCCATGGTCTGAAGAGTGGAAGTAGTACGAAGATTATAGTGCAGTGTATTACATAGTTTAGGGCCTATAATACTGAAAGCCCTACCACCTACAGTAGAGAGTTTATACTTGGGCACAACAAGCAAGTTATCATTGCTAGATCTGAGGGTCCGGGCAGGACTATATGGTTGCACTAACTCGGCAAGAGTGAGATTGTTGGCTAAATAGTCCATGGGATTGGATTCAGGAGTGAGTGAAATTGCTTCAAGGCATGGGATGATGGGAATTGAAGCCCATGAGAGGAATCAGTACTCAAATGATGGCACCCTCTAGTGGCGATCACTGACGTGATCATGCACACACATTACGTGTTCAGCCTATAGACATGTAGGGTTTTTTTTTCAAAATGACAATGCCAACAACTGGCCTGGCAGCATAATACAGTGTTTTTAATTGCCTTCGCAGACCTTGCATGAACGGGGGTCATTTTGACAACATTGTCATCTGAATGCGAAAAACTCAAAGTACATCGTTGTCGTGTAAACATGCCCTTATAGATGTCATTGAGGATCTTACGCATCTTTCATTATATCAGTGTCTTTACTTTGAGAAATGTGTCTGACGATAGTCTTTACATACTGATCCCAAAGGGAATCCGAATCTTTCTTCAGATCACAGATCATTTGCTTTGTCTTTGAGATTTAATGCAAGTTTTTGCTTATTTAAGAGTGTTTTCATGATTTGTCTTCTGAGCATCAAACGCTTTTTTTCAGGTCTTGCTTTTGAAGAATCTCATTTAATTTCCTGTTTTTTTCACTCACAAATTTGTTCTCAAATATTTTGAATTTTAATTCAAATGTTATTTTCCACTGAATCAGTATAGCAGCATCTCTGTCTTTCTCAAAGAATTCCGACATTGATTTTTTCACTTCTTCACTTGTCTTCTCCAGTTCTGTTTGTAGATCAGATTGCTTAACCTCGTGAATTTCTTCATTCCCTATTTTGTACTCTAGTTTGTTCTCAATTTCAGTCATGGCACTGCGAAGACTCCTGGTCCACTCGCTGTATGTGGTCTCCAGTTTCCTGTAAGCTGAAATCTCCAGAGAATTTCTGAATCTGAAGACGAATCGTTCATTCAGTAAAGCCTCCCAGAGATCTTTAATACGATCCTTTAAGTCTTTCAGCTTCATTCCATGTGAATTTGAGGCATGAGAGATGATCGATTCCTTTAGTTCTTGAATGTTCTCACAGTAGTTTGGGTTTGGTGGAGCCATGGGTGGACTTCCCTCCCAGAGCTGAGCGAAATACTTCACATCTTTCTGAACATCAAATCCAATGACATCACTGAAACATTCTGCATCATAGACTTCCTCTTTAGCAGCGAGTTTTGTCATCTCATCCAGTTTCTCCTGCAGCCGTCTCCTTCCCTCCATGTTTTTCTCTCCAGCTGTGACATCTGAAACGTTCTGATGCACAAACACACATCTGGGATTCAGTCTGACCTTCTTCATCCTCAGGAAGGCCTGAACAACAATCTGAAGAATGTCCTGCATTTCAGAAGGGATTTCTCCAAAGATGTTGATCAAGGTCAGATTTCCAAGTCCTTCAACAAATGTGGCCAGTTCGTTGTCATGGTGTCTTGTTGATCTTCCAGCCAGTTCTAGAGGACAAAGACCCTCAGTATCAACAACCAGAATATAGTCAAAGTTCATCTGTGGTTTCATCTCGTCTGACACTCTGACCAGCTGCATGAAAGCTCCTCTGGTGCACCTGCCAGCACTGACGGCAAACTGGAGTCCAAACATGGCATTCAGCATGGTGGATTTCCCAGAGCTTTGAATCCCTAAAACGGACAGCACAAAGACTCTCTGGTCTCCCAGTTTCTGGATGAGTTGATCGAGAACAGCAGAGATCCAGATCACAGGAACATGAGCAGCATCTCCATCCATCAGCTCCAGTGGAAATCCAGAGATCATCATCTCTGCTGCAAGACTCGGGAGACAAAAGAAGTCAAACTGCAGGTCTTTCTTGCTCTTCTTCACAGATGAACATGATTCATAGATCTGACCGATCTCCCTCATGATGTGCTCCAGACCAAAGGTTGCAGCTTCAAGTTCCTCAGATATTCTTTCAAGTTCTGCTTGTTCAGCTTTGAGTTGATCAGGTTTATCATTGTTCTTTTTCAGTTTTACAACTGTTGACCACTTCTCATCAAACTTATGATGTAGAGCAGAAAGGTCGATTGAGGTGTATTCATCCAAGAAGACTTGGAGCCATTTGAGGAAAAACATCTTTTTATGTTCAGTTTGTGAGAACAGTTGATGATTAAAGAGCTTCATAAACTCACTGATGTCATATTTATGCTGTTTTTCACGGATTTCCTTCATCTCTGTTTGTTTTTTACTTATTACCATTTCCATATCTTCTCCTTGAGGTCGATGCAGTTCTTTGTTCTTCTGACTCCACTGATGCCACAGTTTCCCCTGATGAGGCAGCAAAGATTCTTTGATTTCTGTCAGATCTTTCTTCTTCAGTAAACTCATCACCTCTTGTGCTGCTTCTCTCCCTTCCCTGCAGTCTTCATCTTCTTCCTCATCTACTCTGATGTCTTGTTTGGAAACATCTTCAAGTCTGAAAGTGGAAGATGCTTTTGAGAGACAATTGTTTATAGTTCTTCTGAGTTCTTCAGATACAGTACTGTGCAAAAGTTTTAGGCAGGTGTGAAAAAATGCTGTAAAGTAAGAATGCTTTCAAAAATAGACATGTTAATAGTTTATATTTATCAATTAACAAAATGCAAAGTGAGTGAACAGAAGAAAAATCTACATCAAATCAATATTTGGTGTGACCACCCTTTGCCTTCAAAACAGCATCAATTCTTCTAGGTACACTTGCACACAGTTTTTGAAGGAACTCGGCAGGTAGGTTGGCCCAAACATCTTGGAGAACTAACCACAGTTCCTCTGTGGATTTAGGCAGCCTCAGTTGCTTCTCTCTCTTCATGTAATCCCAGACAGACTCGATGATGTTGAGATCAGGGCTCTGTGGGGGCCATACCATCACTTCCAGGACTCCTTGTTCTTCTTTACACTGAAGATAGTTCTTAATGACTTTCGCTGTATGTTTGGGGTCGTTGTCATGCTGCAGAATAAATTTGGGGCCAATCAGATGCCTCCCTGATGGTATTGCATGATGGATAAGTATCTGCCTGTACTTCTCAGCATTGAGGATACCATTAATTCTGACCAAATCCCCAACTCCATTTGCAGAAATGCAGCCCCAAACTTGCAAGGAACCTCCACCATGCTTCACTGTTGCCTGCAGACACTCATTCGTGTACCGCTCTCCAGCCCTTCGGCGAACAAACTGCCTTCTGCTACAGCCAAATATTTCAAATTTTGACTCATCAGTCCAGAGCACCTGCTGCCATTTTTCTGCACCCCAGTTCCTGTGTTTTCGTGCATAGTTGAGTCGCTTGGCCTTGTTTCCACGTCGGAGGTATGGCTTTTTGGCCGCAAGTCTTCCATGAAGGCCACTTCTGACCAGACTTCTCCGGACAGTAGATGGGTGTACCAGGGTCCCACTGTTTTCTGCCAATTGTGAGCTAATGGCACTGCTCGACATCTTCCGATTGCGAAGGGAAGTAAGCATGATGTGTCTTTCATCTGCTGCAGTAAGTTTCCTTGGCCGACCACTGCGTCTACGGTCCTCAACGTTGCCTGTTTCTTTGTGCTTCTTCAAAAGAGCTTGGACAGCACATCTGGAAACCCCTGTCTGCCTTGAAATTTCTGCCTGGGAGAGACCTTGCTGATGCAGTATAACTACCTTGTGTCTTGTTGCTGTGCTCAGTCTTGCCATGGTGTATGACTTTTGACAGTAAACTGTCTTCAGCAACCTCACCTTGTTAGCTGAGTTTGGCTGTTCCTCACCCAGTTTTATTCCTCCTACACAGCTGTTTCTGTTTCAGTTAATGATTGTGTTTCAACCTACATATTGAATTGATGATCATTAGCACCTGTTTGGTATAATTGTTTAATCATACACCTAACTATATGCCTACAAAATCCCTGACTTTGTGCAAGTGTACCTTGAAGAATTGATGCTGTTTTGAAGGTAAAGGGTGGTCACACCAAATATGGATTTGATTTAGATTTTTCTTCTGTTCACTCACTTTGCATTTTGTTAATTGATAAATATAATCTATTACCAAGTTTCTTTTTGAAAGCATTCTTACTTTACAGCATTTTTTCACACCTGCCTAAAACTTTTGCACAGTACTGTACATCTGACTGATTTCTGTCTTTCAAGCCTATTTTGAATTTCCTTTTCTTCATCTCAATTACAGTAGATTCATCCTCAGTCAAAAGACAAATAAGTGGCGTTTTGATTTTGAACAGGTTCTGGATCTTGGCTGCATGTCTGTCATTTTTGTCCAGTCGTGGCAGAAGAACAACGTTGACTGAGCTCATTTCATTGAGGATCTGCAGCTGTTTCTCATGGTCTCCTGCGTCCCCGCGGAGATTACAGAACGCAACACAGTCAGTGAATTTATCCGTGCTTTTCCCAGGGGGGCAGAACCAGGCGATCTCCACCACTCCATCCATCAGGACTCTGGTTCTGCTGCTGCCTGTGCAGTGTCTGTGGAAGAACGTGTTGTGTTTCTCATTGATCAGACTGTTCATCAGCTGAGACTTGGATGAAGACACAGAGCCAAACCTAAAGAAAGACACCACTGGAGTTTGTGCCTTGCAGACCGACTGGGTTTGACTGATGGTCTCATTGTCGTTGTTCCTCATCTTCCAGCTCTTGTTGATTTGTCTGAATGTCCAGAGAGGAAACTCAATCTGTCGTGTGTCTGGATCAGGAACAAGCAGAGGCAGAGCGTACTGACACTGCGACAGTTTAGTGACCATCAGCTGCTTCAGGAAACCATCAGCACAATGAAACACGGCCATCTGAACATCCATCGGGTGAACATGGTCCGATTGGCTTGCACCTTTGTTTGACAAAGAGGAAACACAAGAAAAAATATCATCGTCATCTTCAGACGAGACCGTATCTCTGTCTTGTATCGGATCCTGTTCATTAGTATCTTTAATATTGATGTATCTTGCTCTGTAGTCCATCATCAGTAGTTTTTGAAGGAAAGTCTGAGCCAGCTCCTCTTCGGCACAAGATTCATGGGACTGTAATGAATGTTTAGTTATCTGAAGAACATCTGCAGCTCTCAGTTTATTGTGGCGCCGGTCTTCAAGATGAAGTCTGTCGAACAGATGCTTTATTTTTTCTCGTTCCTTCTCCTCCTGCTGTAGGTGTTGATCTGCTCCTGTTCCACCATCGCTCTGTTTAATAGACAAAACAATACAACATTTATTTTATCCAGTGATTTCAGTACTGATTTCAACAGAACTGTCATTTCATTTGACCTTCTTTACATGTTATCCACAATAAATACAAATCATGAGGAAACTCATTGGCAAACCTATATTTGCAAATAATCAAAGCCTTGTTTTCAGAATCAGTTTCACTGCAGGTCACAAAGATAATAGCAGATTTCCTAAATGTGATTTTATACTAATGTATGAATCCAGTTCTCTTCAGGTTTCTCTGAACACTGACCTGAATGGAATCATCTGTTTCTGTGCTGATCTTCTTCTTCTTCTCTCTTTCATGTCCTTCTCTCCACTCTGTGTTTACACCTGATGATGACATTAATCAATGTTGATCTGATCACAAGTTTTCAGCCAAGACAAAAAAGAGAAGAATGACCAATACTGACATTTTTTTTTAATGTATCAACATTTAATAATTATTTGTATGTTTACATGCCCCATAACAGATGTACAGAATTTTTGCAGAAATGTTTTGTTTCATTTCAAAATATTGTGAGATTTAACTATGTTTTATTTATAACACCTATTAAATTGTTCATTTAGTTGATTATGAGGCTCAGGTTTGTTTGACTTAAGTTGGAACTAAACATTAAGGATGGTGGACCTCCAGAAGCATCTTAATTTACATTTAAAAAGGAGACAGAGGAGTCTGAACCTCAGCCTGAGACTGTGGAATATGGAACTATTCTTGTAACTGTACTTTCATATATGCAGCACCACAAATGTTTCAATGAAAAGTGTGTGTCTAATGATCTTGTCACGCCCTCGCAGAACCAGATTCTGCTTCATTTTAATGCTCTATGAAACCATCATTAAAACAACTAAAATGTTAGAACCTCAATAGTTAGATCTAGTTATCTAGATACCTACAGGTGCTGGTCATATAATTAGAATATCATCAAAAAGTTGATTTATTTCACTAATTCCATTCAAAAAGTGAAACTTGTATATTATATTCATTCATTACACACAGACTGATATATTTCAAATGTTTACAAAGAGGGTAAGGCACAAAAGGTCACTGCAAAAGAGGCTGGCTGTTCACAGAGCTCTGTGTCCAAGCACATTAATAGAGAGGCGAAGGGAAGAAAAAGATGTGGTAGAAAAAAAGTGTACAAGCAATAGGGATAACTGCACCCTGGAGAGGATTGTAAAACAAAACCCGTTCAAAAATGTGGGGGAGATCCACAAAGAGTGGACTGCAGCTGGAGTCAGAGCTTCAAGAGCCACTACGCACAGGGTTTCAGCTGTTGCATTCCTTGTGTCAAGCCACTCTTGAACAACAGACAGCGTCAGAAGCGTCTCCCCTGGGCTAAAGACAAAAAGCACTGGACTGCTGCTGAGTGCTCCAAAGTTTTCTTCTCTGATTAAAGTAAATTTTGCATTTCCTTTGGAAATCAGGGTCCCAGAGTCTGAAGGAAGAGAGGAGAGGCACACAATCCATGTTTCTTGAGCTCCAGTGTAAAGTTTCCACAGTCAGTGATGGTTTGGTGTGCCATGTCATCTGCTGGTGTTGGTCCACTGTGTTTTCTGAGGTTCAAGATCAACGCAGCTGTATACCAGTAAGTTTTAGAGCTCTTCATGCTTCCTGCTGTGGACCAACTTTATGGAGATGCAGATTTCATTTTCCAACAGGACTTGGCACCTGCACACTGTGCCAAAGCAACCAGTACCTGGTTTAGGACCATGGTTTCCCTGTTCTTAATTGGCCAGCAAACTCACCTGACCTTAACTCCACAGTAAATCTGTGGGGTATTGTGAAGAGGAAGATGCGATATGCCAGACCCAACAATGCAGAAGAGGTGAAGGCCACTATCAGCGCAACCTGGGCTCTCATAACACCTGAGCAGTGCCACAGACTGACCGATTCCACGCCGCATTGCTGCAGTAATTCAGGCAAAAGGAGCTCCAATTGAGTATTGAGTGCTGGACATGCTAATACTTTTAAATCCTTTCTTTGTATTGGTCTTAATAAAGTAATATTCTACTTTTGATGAGATACTGAATTTGGGATTTTCCTTAGTTGTCAGTTATAATCATCAAAATGAAAAGAAATAAACATTTGAAATATATCAGTCTGTGTGTAATGAATGAATAAAATATACAAGTTTTTGAATGGAATTAGTGAAATAAATAATAAAATAAAACTTTTTGATGATATTCTAATTATACGACCAGTACCTGTATACTCATATTTGTACACTTACCTGTAACATCATTTTATTATAGCCATATTTACCTGGTGCCAAGTTTCTGTTCATCAGATATTAAGAATTAAATATCTCTAGAATTTAGATAATGTAGAGGTAAATTAATATAGTCATTACGATTTTGGTACAAAGTTTTTTTTATGAATTTGGGCATGTAAGAACTCGTAGTATAAGAGCTGTCATCATAACATTGTTTGATTATTTTATTTATAATCAATCCTCATTCAAATATTTTCACACTCACGTGGTTCTGTGGCCTGTTGCTTCTGTGAACATTCCTCACAAACCAGGTACCATCCGTCAGTGTGTTGTTCAATGTCCTTAAACATCTGCAGAAGATCATCAGGAGAGCTGCTGCTCTGAAGACTGAAGTGTCTGTTGAAGCATTTCTGAATGATTTTCTGCAGGATGTCATTGCTTTCAGTGGGCTCTTGTGTCGTGATCACCATGGTGTGTTCAAATACCCGCTCAGAGAAAGAGTGTAGCACCTTCTTCACACACTCCAGATCTTCTGCTGAACATTGCTCATGTTCGAGGAGTAGAACGATCACATGAGGTCCTGGATCAGACAGATTAACACACTTTCTCACTAACTCTGTGATCTGATGATCTGAGATGTTTGTCTGGAGCAACTGGGGACTGCTGATGACCATCACGTGTTTGTCCTTCAATGTTCCTTTAACAACATCTGGAGGAGCTTCAGTGTCAAATGCTGCTCGTCCTAATATGAAGTTTCTAACTCGACTGTTTTCGTCTTTCCCCAGCAGGACAATCCTCACTGAAACAAACGTGATATTTCATGATACCAATCTTGAGAGTTTTAATGCAACATTACAAAAATAAAATAAAATCCACCAACAAGAGGCATTTTCGAGGTTGAATTTATCACTCATGTTTCAAAGGGAAAAAACTGCCAATAATTTCCACTTTATTTGTTAATCTATTTAAATACTTACTATAAGGAGGTTCTCCTTTGCTCAATCTCCTTCTCCAAAAACGATTGTCTGGAACACCCTCTGTATGAAACAACAGTTTTTGATTATAGATACCTGTCATCATAGTAAAGGCCAATTCACACTGCATTGAAACTGACATCAGGTTTTGTTATGTGAAATCACCTTTATTTTTATAGCATCTTCGACAGTGCAGATTATATCACTGTGTAAATATCATCAATTTTAGAACGAGTCCAATTTATCTATGTAATCATCCAGCTCAGTTCAGTTCACGAGTTCACACTAACAAATAATCAGTATGCATATTTGGCGTGCCGTCGGAGGAGAGGGTGTTTGGTTTGAGTCCAGAGTACTCCCGCCGTATTCTGGTTTAGGAAGTATCCAGGTGAGTGTGAGGAGACGGGGTGGAGGAGGGATGCTGAAACTGCCCAAAAACATAACATATAAATCTCCGCTCATGCTGATTGGGCAGACGTGTTGATTGCTGATGAATGACTGTGATGTGATGATTAGTCAGATCATTTGAAGGTGTTCCTCCCGAACTTTGTTAATAAAATCAACAATTTTGTTGAATATTAAGTGTTCCCACCTGAGCAAGTCAGAGGTGGCAAGAACCCAAACTCCATCAGGTGACAGAATGGAGTCATAGGACCACTTCACCTCTGGCCAACAAACCAACATGAATATCATCATCACAAGTGAGATTGTGGATTAATATTACATAACATGGATTAATATTAGAACATGGAGGAGACACCTGTCAGGTGGAGGAGCAGCAGGTGTGTGACAGTGGAGTAAGCAGGAGAGAACATAGAAGCAGGAAGCAGGGGAGTCACGATGAGACGATGACGATGATGCTTTACCTAAATGAATGAATATTATAAGACAACATAATCGTCGTCATTATTATAAAATCAGACCGTCACCTACCGCACTGATCACTCAGTCAAATAGCGCAGCAAAAGCTATTTTGCTCGGTTGTCTTTGTAGCTATCAGAGTTCCCTTAGACAGTAACGGCCCTTCTCATTAACTAGAAAAACCTGAAATGATGCAATTTGATTTCTCAAAAAAATTCAGGTTATTATTATAATGTAATATTACTGATGATGTGTTCATTTCACAACGAGACTATAGGACTCTATTGATAGCCGTTGGTCGTGATGATGGTCAACTAGATCTCACTTTTCAGCTATAAAAAGTTCTGCTTGTTAGCTCTTCTCTGGTATGAACACTTGGTTGTTTATGGCAAGAGAATAACATGAATATAATTTTATTAGGACATTTTTTTGTGAGTAATTTGGTAGTTTTCTTTTCATTGTTTTTAATGGGGAGTATCTAAACTATCTAAACTTAAAATAAGATTTTTTTTCTGATCTTTGCTGCTGTAGGCCCCACTCCACCGCCACCTTTGACCACCAGTCAAGAGAGAGTGAGTACACTGCTCCACTTGCCCTTACTACTCAGCTTTGTAGGGGCTTTTGGGAATGGAACAGTAGGTATGCGTATTTACAGGAACTGCAAGGATGGTGTTCTGGTGGGCCGGTCTGAGCAAACATGCCAGTCCAGCCCTGCTTCTCAGACATTCCAAGACCAGATTGAACATGTAACACACTGATTCAAATGCAATATTCTGAATAACATTAATCCACAATCTGACTTGTGATGATGATGATGATATCCATGTTGGTTTGTTGGCCAGAGGAGACGCTTGAGCGCCAGAGTTATTTCTGTGTTAGGGAACAGATGATGCTGAAAGGACAGGCGAAAACTCCTAAAACAAACACCCAGATACAAGCAAAGCACAAGCTAACACGAGAGCACAAGGTTGAAGCAGCAAAGCACATGGACATAAGGAGGTTAAGTGCAAATATTTGACGCGAGAATCCAGAAAAATGACGCCACACGTGCCTATGACGTCGATTACTCCACTGATTATTCTAAAGCATCTCGTGATACAGTTGTAACCAGATGAACATAAAACGAGCACTTGGAATATTTCTGTTCCTCAACACTGAACAGATATTTGTTTTTTCTCGATACGGCACGAAAACGAAAGTGAAACTAACTCCGCAGCTCATTCCGTTATAAAACACAAACAGAATTCAACTAAACTCATGTTTTAGTGTTGTATATCACATACACATTTCGCATTTCATAATTAAACATGATGCATAAGAGAAATATATACCTGTTTGTTCCATGTTGTTGAGAAGGCTCTTTCCGTGTCGCTAACATGAGAGTCATTTGTGGATGGACGCAGTCTGTGTGAACCGGAAGATTCGGACACGAGTTCACAACTGCTGTATGTTAAACACAGAAAATCTTGACTGAAACCAGGGGCGAACTGGCCATCGGGAGCACCGGGACATTTCCCGGTGGCCTGGTGGTCATTCTGGCCTGCCGCTGTGCTGTCGATCAGACTGATGTGCATTAGGCTGGTATGCAACTGCGAATTAATTGACGCACTTATGAATCTACGAATCAGGCGATCTCGGAGTGAAAATGACACCACCACATGACCCAACATCAGTGAAGCACTGCCTAATTGGCTACATCCAGAGGCAGGCTTTATCTGGGAAAATAGTGCAAAAAATGGAGCGTAAACGCAAAGGAGGAGCAGAGAGGGAACGCATAAAAAGGAGAAAAGCCCTGGACACAGACAAAATCCCAGCCATGTTCGCCGGTAAGGGAACAGGTCGGTCAGAATTACATTTACATCATATTTACTAGGGGTGGAAAAAAATCGATCCGGTCGGTTCTCCACGCGCTGTTCAACTTAAATCTGACAAAGCATCTATAATATGGTTTACTATAAATAACACGTAAAACAATCAGGGTTCAGTTAATATATGTTTCTGTTGATGGATGAACATTCTGGGTTCCCAGACATTATGTGACGGATGTTAACGAGTATGCACTTGTAACATTAATGTATTTCACTAATCATCCTTCCTTTCAATTTTCATTTATTTACTTAGTATTAATTTGTCCACGAAAACCTCACCATTTTGTTTTGTATCTTATTTTGCTATTTTTGGAAAAAGTTTTATTTCTGTTACGTGGTGACGTCATTTCTGTTAACCCGCGCTGCGTCCTCAGACCGCGTTGAGCGCGCTGAGAGGATGTGAGCAGTTAGCAGTGCTCTCTCAAGATAGACTTATGAAAGTTATAGTTAAGGTTCTAAAAGTCAATAATATTCTTTAATGTAATTGTTTGCAGCGTTATAAATGTATTAAGAAATGTTTTACGTATGGATGGATTGGATTTAATAGTTAATTACCGAGTACAGTGGTTTGAGTATGTGTGTGCGCCAACAGAACATGGTGATTTCAACTAATTGAATAACTGCCTTTAATGTGTGCAGGTAAAAATCACAGTTAACCACAGTCATCTGTGAAATGACAGTAATTCTAATACTGTGCTCTAATCCGTCCAGAGGGCCAAAATAAACTCTACAGCAGCAGCAGCACTTCCAGTTGTCTCCTTGTCTTCTGTCACACAACGCAGATTGGGCAGTAGCCAGAATTGGGCCGGTTACAATTACAACAACAGCGATGAAAAAACAAACCGAACCGTGAAAAAGTTGAACTGTTCCACCCCTAATATTTACTTCATCATTTGGCAGATGGACGCTTTCATCCGAAGCAACTTGCAATAGATAAAATCTATTCTTTATAAAAAAAAAATACAAATATATATATAATGATAGAAGTTTTAAAAGCACATCTTAATGACAAACTAGCACATTGTTTTATATACTGTAATGGGATACATAGAGCATTGGAAATATATAAAATATAAATATTTTAACATGTCAGTTTTCCTAGTGTAGAGTATTCCTAGTGAGTTTTTGAGGGTTTATTTATTTATCCATTCATATTATGAATGGTCGTCTACCTGTTACATCAACTAACAGGGTTACCCTGTAAGTTTAGCAGGCTGGTGGACACATGAATTTGGTGGTGGTGACTGGCCTGGGGTGGAGTCAAGTTCCCGGCCTGATTTACTGTCCCAGTCCGCCACTGACTGAAACCATAAGCGTTAATCTGTAAAAACTATTTTGAAAAATATATTCATTTGAAAACAATCTATTACTTTACATTGGATTACTTTAGTTATTTCTTACCTGAATACTACTTTTGTTTGATTTGTCTCCTTATTCTGTTGTATTTATTTGCATTGTTTATTTGTTCTTATTTTATTACTGACTGTTTTCTTGTCTTTTTGGTAAATGTTTGATCATAAATCTTTGTGCTGTGTGTAAGCTATTTCAACAAAATTACACAAACGATCAAAACATTATGAGATAATAACAAATTATCTGTATGACGGTATGGCAGTTTTTTCCAATGGTATCGAAAAATGGTATAGAATACCGATATTTTTCAAGGTATCATATCGAATATGGAAATTCCAGTATCGTGACAACACTACTGGGGACTTGGGCTTTAAATCTTATGTGCTGTTCGGGATGTTTTCATCCACTATGGGGAATTTTTGAGTCTTAATTTGGCCATAACTTTCTCCGTGTTTCAGCAAATGGAATGATTTTTGGTGACAAATCTTATTTCGACACATAATTTGGGAAAATGCTTTGAAAATTTTCAAAAATACTCTGTGGGCAAATTCACGACCCCTTCGTTATGTTTGAGGCTGAAAACAGCCACTACTTTTAACTGCTTTAAAATTTTTATTTTTTTGCTTAAATCTATTAATCAACCTCAGTCCTGATCAAAACTACTAACATTCAGGATTTTAACTCTTTAATTGCCAAATTCATAAACAATGTCACTGATTTGGGGAAAAAAACTGAGGTTGATTAATAGATTTAAGCAAAACAATTTGAAAAAAAAAAATATTTATCTGATACATTTTTAAAGCAGTTAAAAGTAGTGGCTGTTTTCAGGCACGAACAGTAAACGAGGGAGAAAAAGTTCAAATCTGATGCTGCACAAAAACTAACAATGCATCAAAGCCAATGTTGTTTCTAATCTTTGACACGTCCAAGACTGTGAAAAAAGGTAAAAAAATCCAATCCACAATCACATTTTATACTGAAAATAAGTCATTTTGTGTGTTTTTTTCCCCCCAAATCAGTGACATCATTTATGAATTTGGCAATTAAAGAGTTAAAACCCTGATTTCTTTTTAAAATTTAGTAGTTTTGATCAGGACTGAGGTTGATTAAGAGATTTAAGCAATCAAATTTGAAAAAAAATATTTATCTGATACATTTTTAAAGCAGTTAAATGTAGTGGCTGTTTTCAGCCATGAACATAACGAAAGGGTCGTGAATTTGAACAATGCACAAGGGTTAAATATGGGCCGTAGATGGGTTTGTCCACGGGTTCCACTATGGCCCGACTGTGATTAGCCCATATGAATCTCATCTAGAATCTGAATGGGGCTTACATGCGGCCCAGCTGGGTAACAAACATAAGACCCATACTGCCCCCAGCTTATGAAGCCCACATGTGATCTACCGGGGCCCAGTATGGGTTTTTCATTGGGTACTGGACCGGCCCCTCATATGTGTATGTAGGCTATATGTTTATATTCCACTGTCCATCCATCTAGAACATCACAAAACATGAAAGAGGTGCAATTTGAAAAAAAAAAACAAAACAAAAAAAAACTGTAGAGGTTCAGTATGATACAGTCAAAATACTTTATTACATTAATACTTTATTTTCATTAACAATTTCATGATTTTTAAAAAATAAAATCATAATTAACATTTTAACAAAACAGGTGACTAACAAATTAACATTTAAAACAAGTAATGAAAGAAGTAAAAAATTGTAATCAAAAGTTAAAGTTGATGATCAGAAACCTCAGTACGGTTCTAAATGCACGGAATCCCTTTTGTGCCAATAAAAACGAATGTAACTTTTTAAGAAAGAAGATTTTATTATAAGTAGCATGCCAAAGAAATTAATCTTTAACTATATTAACTCAACAAAAAAGTCACAATAACGTGAATCAATTTTTTCCCGAGAGCATAAATTAGGAACTTATCTCTCCTAAAGCCAAGTACACTTTAAAATGTTTAATGATATCTACCCATCTTTAGAATTTCTTAGACGTAGTTTTAATATTGACCTCAATAATTGTACTTTCTGTGACTCTGACATTGAAACAGTTCTTTGATTGTCTTAAAGTTTCTTTTAATCTGAATTCTCAACTTTCTAAAAATGATATATTTTTTGGTATACTAATGGAAGATATACAAATTCAATTTTTACTGAATAATGTTTTCATTTTGGGAATATGTTTCACAAAACCATTGTTTTCTGTTTTTCAAAAAGAATTTTTGTTGCATTGTAAAACTTTAAGGATGTTAAAATGCATAACAGGAAAAAGACTAGTTTATGGAGGAAATTTAAACTAGAAGACCCTGCTGTGCAATTTTATTTATTTTTTCTTCCCCTCGTTTTACTTTTATTTTTTTGTTGTGCTCTGTTCCTTTGATACTGTACTGCCTTACTGTACTTAAAATTGGAGGAGCCGTAACTTAAAGTTGTCCAAATCACACAGAACCATGTCAAAAATCTTTTAAATGTGATTGAGTTCAAACAGTGTTGATGCCTGATGAAAGTCATGAGGCCGAAACGTTGCTAAGTTAATAAAATATTTTTGGTACGTTTCACAAGTATTGATAGTGTGCAGTTTCCATGGTGATTCATCGAGTCGTCGCTCGGCTGAGAATGTCTTGTGAGTTAACGGGGAACATACTCTGGGTTGGCTGAACTTACTCCCAGCATACCTCGAGTAAGAGAGGCTTGGGTTAATCTACCGAGAGTTCAGGGTATGTGTGACGGTAAGTTAACCTTGATTTCTGGAATAGCCCATGTTCAAAAGCATCTGCTTATGAAAATACAAGGTTCTTCCATCAAACTCTTTGAAAAGCTGCGAAAAAAAAAAAAAAAAAACCCCAACTCAGATGAACTTGCACAAATGCTGAGCCCCAATACGAGGATGTCAACATTGTGGCTCACCCTCCAAAACTGAGGGTGACTGCTCCTATTAAACAGTAATAGTTTTTTTTTTTTGTAATAAGCCTCTGCTGCTCTATTGATGTCCATTAAAAAAATGGCCACTTGTTTCCTTCCCACTGTGCTGCAACCTTCATGGCTCTCCCTGGGTTAGGACTTGGACAGGGCTTCATTTGAATCACTGTCAGAGTTGTACAAACACATAGCCCTTGTCCCTAATGGAACTAAGCCCTCGCACCCTTCCTCTAAGTCAGGGGTTCTTAACCTGGGTTTGATCGAACCCCAGGGGTTCGGTGAGTCGGTCTCAGGGGTTCGGTGAGTCGGTCTCAGGGGTTCGGTGAGTCGGTCTCAGGGGGTCGGTGAGTCGGTCTCAGGGGTTGGGTGAGTCGGTCTCAGGGGGTCGGTGAGTCGGTCTCAGGGGTTGGGTGAGTCGGTCTCAGGGGTTGGGTGAGTCGGTCTCAGGGGGTCGGTGAGTCGGTCTCAGGGGGTCGGTGAGTCGGTCTCAGGGGTTCGGTGAGTCGGTCTCAGGGGTTCGGTGAGTCGGTCTCAGGGGGTCGGTGAGTCGGTCTCAGGGGTTGGGTGAGTCGGTCTCAGGGGGTCGGTGAGTCGGTCTCAGGGGTTCGGTGAGTCGGTCTCAGGGGGTCGGTGAGTCGGTCTCAGGGGGTCGGTGAGTCGGTCTCAGGGGTTGGGTGAGTCGGTCTCAGGGGGTCGGTGAGTCGGTCTCAGGGGGTCGGTGAGTCGGTCTCAGGGGTTCGGTGAGTCAGTCTCGGGTTCGGTGAGTCAGTTTTAGGGGTTCGGTGAGTCAGTCTCAGGGGTTCGGTGAGTCAGTCTCGGGTTCGGTGAGTCAGTTTCAGGGGTTCGGTGAGTCAGTCTCAGGGGTTCGGTGAGTTAGTTTTAGGGGTTCGGTGAGTCAGTTTTAGGGGTTCGGTGAGTCAGTCTCAGGGATTCGGCGGAGGTCAAGACACACACCCGACTCATATGAAAGGCAACAGCAGAAGTCACACTGATTTGCAGTAAATATTCATTATTCTGTTTTTGTGTGAAAATCATGTTAATGGTTCACAGTGATGTTGATGCACGGTTCACTTTGTGCACCAGTAAAATATATACCAAGGTTTTGAATTTGAAAAAAAAAATTTAAAAAAATCATATTTTATTTTTCCTATTAAGAAGGGTTCGGTGAATGCGCATATGACACTGGTGGGGTTCAGTATCTCCAAGGTTAAGAACCACTGATCTAAGTCCATACTTTCTTGACATAAAGCCGCTTTTTCTATCGGGTGGAAGTCTCAGCAAAAGTGCACATTGAGGGTGCATCTCGGCTCGCGAGCACCCTTCTGAAACCTAGTCTGGATTCAAGTAGCAAACAGAGTTATATTTCACAACTTATTGCACTTTAATGGTCAAATACAAACAAAATTAATCTAAAATGCCTTGTCTTGGTGGGTATTTGCATAAATCGATTGTCTGAATGAGGAATATAAACAGCCAGCGAAGAGTATATATATTGGATTTGTTCATGACGTCTAAAATACCTGCTGCCGTTTTTAGTCCTTGTGCCCGTTTCAGACTCGAGCGTGAACTGCAACTGTGTGTTCACACCTGGAGCCACACAAGGCAAGTATTCATTGATCAATGACCAGAAGTTAGCAGAAGTGGGTCACCGATTTGAATTACAAACATAAAGCGTTAGTTCACCCCAAAAAATTAATGAAAGTTCAGTCATTAATTCGTCTCCCTCATGTAGTTCTACACCCGTAAGACCTTCGTTCATCTTCAGAACACAAATGAAGATATTTTTGATTGAATTGACAGCAATTGAATGCCCATTAAATGTGTTCCCAATATTTTATATATTTTTTGTTTCTCTTTTCATACATAAAACAAGTATAAATCAGTGACTAAACACAAACCAGGAGTCACTCTAGCTATACTCCTTAAATCATTATTTGTAAATCACAACATTGTCTGACAAAATCTCCATACATTTACACTAAAGAGCGGCTTCCTCGTGTTCACGTGGAGAACGTGGTTCATGATAGCTCAGCAACAGCAGACGCCAAGGGAGAGCAAGCACTTTGGAAAGAAGCAAAAGGTTCTGAAAGTTGCTAAATATAGAGCTAAAGTCGTGCCGTGAGTTTGAGACGCTGGAGCTGATAGCCTCTTCTCCATGCCATCTGTGGCGGAAACACCGAATAACGACTTCATTCATAAATTTCTTCTCTTCTGTGTCATTCTTCAGTGTTGTCCGTCAGAACCGGCTTTGACCAATACAGAGCCGGCGTTCTTATGTAGAAGCTCTGAACTGCGTCAACGGCACAGAAGACTGACAGGAAAGGAAGAGACTGTCACACTAAAAATATTCTGGTCTCTTCATCACATTAAAGTTGAACCACTGCAGTCACGTCGACTGTTTTAACCATGTCTTTAGTTCCTTTCTGGAAGATGGTTGTTATATTGCCGTCTACGGACGAGTCAGATTTCATCAAAAATATCTTAATTTGTGTTCTAAAGATGAACATGAGGTCTTATTGACATGATGGCGAGTAATTAATGACAGAAATTTCACCTTTGATTACTGTGAAATCTTACTTTCATGAAGCCAAGCATATTTTAAGAGTAAGAATAATCTCTAACAGAGTTGACCAAATTTGAAGTGTTACCCGTTCAAACAAAACTGTCACACAAGCAGAAGAAAAGCACCACTTGGTCACAGTGCGAAGCCCGGAAAATTGCCCAAATCAGATCAATAGAGGAGCAATAAATGCCTGAGAAAGGCATCATTTAGATCATGCATGAAGTTTACATGACTTTAATACATGTGAAGGATTTTTACAGGCCGATTCAGACTTGATCCAGCGGATACACAGATGGGCAGGATGTCTGATCCGTCACCAGCAGGCTGGGCTTCCCCTCCAGCACCGCCGGACACAGCCAGTTCACCTTCTCTCCGTGCTGAAAACACAGTCTGGGCCTGACATCTCCACACGTCTCTGAACTACAGGAAGCACTGCCGGCCCCCTCTTCCTGTGGTTTCTGGTTTTTGTCACTTGTCTTAGCTCTGGCTTTAGTTCTCTTCTTGTGGCCTTTAGGCTTCCTGCCATTGGCCACCAGTGGATATCGACTGAGGTCCCAGAGAGCCACGAGGCCGTCGTTCCCTCCGGTGGCCAGCCAGTACGGGTGTGAGAGGAAGCTGACGAAGTGAGCCTGTGACGCTCCCTGACTGTGAGCCTGGAGCGTCCCTCGCTCCCGGAGCCTGCCGTCTTCAGACACCCGCAGCAGATGGACGCAGCCGTCCTCGGCCGCACAGGCGAGCACGTTCCCGCAGGACGCCGCGCCGACGCAGTGTGCGAGGGGAGGGTTGAACATTTGACGAGCGTCTTCCTCCCGCGTGTCCTGCAGACTGCAGCTCCAGAGCGGACGCGGCTTCGGCAGGTTCCACAGCGAAACCTGCAGTGGAGAGACGCAAACTCATCAGCTCCACCTCGTTCCACAAGTTTCCATGTGAAAATGCAATGTATCAAAAGAAAGAACAGAGCCTCTGCTTTTAACCCCGTTTAAATTTGGACATTCTCATGCTGAGAAACTGCTGATAAAAGACAAACAAGGGAAATTTGACATATTCGACATGCAATATTTCATCAAGGAAATAAGGACAATTCATGTGACGTGACACGTGAGCTGCATCTCGATCAAATTTTGTGATGATAGCATAGAGTAATCAAAAGTTACAGCATTCAGAAACAAGGTAGCCGTTTTGTTTAGCACTTGGCACCCCCTAATGCGCATTTTTTAAAATCGTTCTTTCACGTGGAGTAACTCGTGATGAATTACGGTGATTTTGGACTCATTTCAAACCGAAGCATCCACTGCAAGTAATGCGTTTCATGAAGTTATGAGTGAAAATAGCACGTGAAAGCTACTTCTGATTTTAGTTAGTGCCCATGGGGTTTTATTTGTCGTAACTCCATGAGGAATATCTCGTGATTGATTTATTGGACTCATTTTAATCGTGAGAATCTGCTGTAAGTAATGATGTGCACATTTCATTACGTTATGAGAAAAACGTGACGCATCGGTATATTATTTACATACAGGTCTCGTCGGGCTTCAAGTACAATAACTTGCTCAAGTTTAGTCAAAGCCCACTTACATTACCAGCAACTGTGCACATCACGTGACGCGAAACCTTCAGCTCTTGCTGGGCAAACATTCATCAGTCAGCGTCGTACCTGCATGTCGAGTCCTGCAGACACCAGACTCTGAGGCCTGTGAGGTCGGAAGGTCACGGACGAGCAGATGTTGTCGTGTTTGCGCAGCGTCCTGACGACTTTCTCCAGCTGTAGATCAATGAGCGTCACGGCTCCGGAGTCGTCGGCCGCAGCGAGGTCACGGCCGGTCTCGTTCACGGACACACAGTTGATCTCCTCCTCAGCCACGTCCGTCAGCTCAGCCACCGCCGTCTTCAGGTTCCTGCAGTCCAGCACGCTGACAGCGCGTCCGTGAGAGGCGTACAGCACGGAGGGCGCCGACGGCGAGAAGGCCAGGCTCGTGACGTCATCGTCCGGGCTCACGTGCCGCGTGGAGAGCGGCGAGCCGTCGTGGTTCCACAGGGTCAGTTCGCCTCCTTCCGCTCCGGTCGCCACCATGTGCTGGGATTCACAGGAGACCGCCGCACACAGCACCGGTGAGGAGTGACCGCCGGCCCACACGCGGGACATCCTGAACTACACACACAAAACACAAGAGTTCAATAGTTCAGCTCACAATCTCATCATTTATCCTTGAGGTCAACCAAATGACCGTTCGCAAAGCCCCGCCCCCTTTAGTTACTGTTGCTATGTTCGCTCTCACGCCACACATCATGTTCTCACAGTGCAAAATACATCGTGGAGCAAAGAGGACACTGACAACGAATGAAACGGTTTCATATTTAAAATACTGTAATTTTTTGAAGAAGTTTAATCATTAAATAGCATCACTGTCACTCCTCGATCATCTCTTCATACTAGTTCATTTATAGCATTAATAAACATTAATGAACATCAGAAGGAATGTTGTTTCAAGACGTGATTCAAGTTCACCAACATTCATCTACTAACTCCCCTGACCGCTTTGATGGACAAAATGGCGGATTCTGGGTTATGATTGGTCAGATCTCCTGTCAATCAAACTGTTTGCGAAGGGTCGATTCATCGGTTCGGCTGATTATTCGGCAACCATCGGTTATCGGTAAAAATTCATACCGATAGTTTTTCAGGCTTGCGTCCTGTATTAAGTACAAGAGCGACCTCTAGAGGCGACATAAAGACTATCATTGGTGCATCAGTGGAGAACAGCAGTATGTTTGCCGTCGAGGTTGAGAGGACGCTAACATTAGTTCCTCAAGCGGTTAAAACAATGTGACAAAAACATGCAAATCATGTTTCATGTCACGATTGTTACCCTCTATTTGCATTAGTTTATATCCAGTTGGTCATTTTTATATTTTCGTTATGCAGTGAAGTTGCATATTTAAAGCTAGTGATGTAAAACTGTATCTGTATAGAAACGCATTTGATTTCAGTTCTTTTTGTCACTGTAATACGTATTTTGATTAGATAATCAAATATTCTAAAACACAACCTAATCTTTCCAACATGATGACGTGATGTGTGGCACATCAGAGCAGCGCAAGACGAGCATTTGTGTTTAAAAACTATATTTTTGTATAAAATGATGATGGTTTCTCTAGATCAGACTCTTATTCCTCGTCTGGATCATGTAGATCTTTGAAGCTGCACTGAAACTGACATTTGAACCCGTTGAACCCCATTGAAGTCCACTATATGGAGAAAATTCCTCTTCATTTCTTTTCATTTTCTTTAATTCATTTCTGAGTATAATAAAGGAGGGGATTTAAAATTCTACATATACGTGGGCCAAAGACATTTAGACATACGGATCAAAAAAAAAAAAAAAGTACAAAAGGGGATTATATACATATAAAGCACATTAAATGCAAGTAAATGTCCACTTTTAAGGTTTCAAATAAGTTTTGGGAGAATAAAAATGTCAAAATGTTGGTGAAATAATGTTCCATTGTCATTCAGTGTAATATATTTATGTAAAATGTGAAACAACATTCTTATTCTGACCTGTGGGTGTGACAATATATATTAAATATACTAAATTGTATTGCATTTTAAATGAGTATAACATTCTTGCTGACAAATGGACTGTGACAGAGTTTAAAAATGTAAACTTACAACTAATTAGCATCAAAGTAATTAGTCTTTAAAATATCATAAATATATTCTTGTTGTAAACGTGCCTGACAAGATTGTCACACTGAATGACATTTTAGTGGGAGTTTTCTGCAAATCATGTTGAAAATGTATATTTAATTTTTGCTCAGAAAAAAAACATGTTAAACAGGACGATTCTGATTTATTGAAAAACAACAACAAATCAAAGCTGTATTCCACTTATTGTTTTGATGCTTGAAAACCCTTATTTTGCATCAAATATTCCTTTACACTGCAGTCAGATTTCGAAACTGTTGATCGAATCGTCTTTTGACTATTACATGAATCCTAAAATGCGAATTAAATATGCTCTGCTCTTATATTCTTGTTTGTCTTCGACAGATTTTATTTTACTACATACAAACTTCGATTATTAATGTTCACAGACCTGTTATGAAATGCTGTTGCTCCTCAGCAGCTTTCACTTGTCGCCTGCTGATGACTTTGGGACGGCGTAATGTCACATGTCGCCTGCTGATGACGTCATGAGAGCGTAACGTCAATTGCTGCCGTCCATAACGTTTTTTTTTGTTAAAAATGATCCAAAACCAATTTTTGAGCAAGTATATAACCTGCCAATGTTCAAAACTATCTTACCTTGGTGAAATTCACAAGCTCGTAATAATAATGTTTTATCATAAATACTGGTGGGTTTCATTCGAGTATGCAGCCGTTCGTTTTTGCGTCATTACGTCACGTCTGTAAACATAAAGGAGTCCCAGCTAGAATTTCTGAAAGCTAAATTTGATATCGGAGAAAACTCTTGTCAATTTTGTGAGACTGATATTGAAACCACTGAACATATTTTTTACTATTGTAATCATTCAAAGTTGTTTTGGTCTCAACTGTACAGTAAACTGTCATGTATTATTACATGTGTAAACCCCCTTGAATACAAACAAATTAAGTTTGGTGTACTAAAGAAAGATTGTTCACAGCACTACTTGATTAATAATCTTTTTGATCTTGCTAAATTCTTCAATTCATAAATGCAGATTTTTGAAAACACCCCCGTCCTTTCCTCATTTTACTAATGAACTTAAAATTTTTGCTGCTTCACTTTGAACCCTTTCAAATGAAAAAGCTTCTACAGTAGCCAGTTTCTTCAATGAGCTAAGTGCACTTTAACTTCTTTACCCCTTGCAAAGACTTTTACATGTTTTTTTTTTACATTTTATACATTTTTTTACATTTTAATAAAGCCGCAACACAACGGAATAAAGCCACAACACAACGAAATAAAGCCGCAACACAACGGAATAAAGCCACAACACAACGGAATAAAGCCGCAACACAACGGAATAAAGCCGCAACACAACGGAATAAAGCCGCAACACAACGAAATAAAGCCGCAACACAACGAAATAAAGCCGCAACACAACGAAATAAAGCCACAACACAACGAAATAAAGCCACAACACAACGAAATAAAGCCACAACACAACGAAATAAAGCCGCAACATAACGAAATAAAGCCGCAACACAACGAAATAAAGCCGCAACACAACGAAATAAAGCCGCAACACAACGGAATAAAGCCGCAACACAACGAAATAAAGCCGCAACACAACGAAATAAAGCCGCAACACAACGAAGTAAAGCCGCAACACAACGAAATAAAGCCGCAATACAACGAAATAAAGCCACAACACAACGGAATAAAGCCGCAACACAACGGAATAAAGCCACAACACAACGGAATAAAGCCGCAACACAACGGAATAAAGCCGCAACACAACGGAATAAAGCCGCAACACAACGAAATAAAGCCGCAACACAACGAAATAAAGCCGCAACACAACGAAATAAAGCCACAACACAACGAAATAAAGCCGCAACACAACGAAATAAAGCCGCAACATAACGAAATAAAGCCGCAACACAACGAAATAAAGCCGCAACACAACGAAATAAAGCCGCAACACAACGGAATAAAGCCGCAACACAACGAAATAAAGCCGCAACACAACGAAATAAAGCCGCAACACAACGAAGTAAAGCCGCAACACAACGAAATAAAGCCGCAA
Organism: Opsariichthys bidens; assembly: GCA_037194245.1. Classification (NCBI taxonomy): domain Eukaryota; kingdom Metazoa; phylum Chordata; class Actinopteri; order Cypriniformes; family Xenocyprididae; genus Opsariichthys; species Opsariichthys bidens. The sequence continues at coordinate 27,372,067 of CM074284.1, forward strand.
CACAACGGAATAAAGCCACAACACAACGGAATAAAGCCGCAACACAACGAAATAAAGCCGCAACACAACGAAATAAAGCCGCAACACAACGGAATAAAGCCGCAACACAACGGAATAAAGCCGCAACACAACGAAATAAAGCCGCAACACAACGAAATAAAGCCGCAACACAACGAAATAAAGCCGCAACACAACGAAATAAAGCCGCAACACAACGAAATAAAGCCACAACACAACGGAATAAAGCCACAACACAACGAAATAAAGCCACAACACAACGAAATAAAGCCGCAACACAACGAAATAAAGCCGCAACACAACGAAATAAAGCCACAACACAACGAAATAAAGCCGCAACACAACGAAATAAAGCCGCAACACAACGAAATAAAGCCGCAACACAACGGAATAAAGCCACAACACAACGAAATAAAGCCACAACACAACGGAATAAAGCCACAACACAACGGAATAAAGCCACAACACAACGGAATAAAGCCACAACACAACGAAATAAAGCCACAACACAACGAAATAAAGCCACAACACAACGAAATAAAGCCACAACACAACGGAATAAAGCCACAACACAACGGAATAAAGCCACAACACAACGGAATAAAGACGCAACACAACGAAGTAAAGCCACAACACACCGAAATAAAGCCACAACACAACGAAATAAAGCCACAACACAACGGAATAAAGCCACAACACAACGGAATAAAGCCACAACACAACGGAATAAAGCCGCAACACAACGAAGTAAAGCCACAACACACCGAAATAAAGCCACAACACAACGAAATAAAGCCACAACACAACGAAATAAAGCCACAACACAACGAAATAAAGCCACAACACAACGAAATAAAGCCACAACACAACGGAATAAAGCCACAACACAACGGAATAAAGCCACAACACAACGGAATAAAGCCGCAACACAACGAAATAAAGCCACAACACACCGAAATAAAGCCGCAACACAACGAAATAAAGCCACAACACAACGAAATAAAGCCACAACACAACGGAATAAAGCCACAACACAACGAAATAAAGCCGCAACACAACGAAATAAAGCCGCAACACAACGAAATAAAGCCACAACACAACGAAATAAAGCCACAACACAACGGAATAAAGCCACAACACAACGAAATAAAGCCACAACACAACGAAATAAAGCCACAACACAACGGAATAAAGCCACAACACAACGAAATAAAGCCACAACACAACGAAATAAAGCCACAACACAACGAAATAAAGCCACAACACACCGAAATAAAGCCGCAACACAACGGAATAAAGCCACAACACAACGGAATAAAGCCACAACACAACGGAATAAAGCCACAACACAACGGAATAAAGCCACAACACAACGGAATAAAGCCACAACACAACGGAATAAAGCCGCAACACAACGAAATAAAGCCGCAACAAAACGGAATAAAGCCACAACACAACGGAATAAAGCCGCAACACAACGAAATAAAGCCGCAACACAACGGAATAAAGCCACAACACAACGGAATAAAGCCACAACACAACGGAATAAAGCCGCAACACAACGGAATAAAGCCGCAACACAACGGAATAAAGCCACAACACAACGGAATAAAGCCGCAACACAACGGAATAAAGCCGCAATACAACGGAATAAAGCCGCAACACAACGGAATAAAGCCGCAACACAACGGAATAAAGCCACAACACAACGAAATAAAGCCGCAACACAACGGAATAAAGCCACAACACAACGGAATAAAGCCGCAACACAACGGAATAAAGCCGCAACACAACGGAATAAAGCCGCAACACAACGAAATAAAGCCGCAACACAACGAAATAAAGCCGCAACACAACGAAATAAAGCCGCAACACAACGAAATAAAGCCGCAACACAACGAAATAAAGCCGCAACACAACGGAATAAAGCCGCAACACAACGAAATAAAGCCGCAACACAACGAAATAAAGCCACAACACAACGGAATAAAGCCACAACACAATGAAATAAAGCCGCAACACAACGAAATAAAGCCACAACACAACGAAATAAAGCCGCAACACAACGAAATAAAGCCGCAACACAACGAAATAAAGCCACAACACAACGGAATAAAGCCGCAACACAACGAAATAAAGCCGCAACACAACAAAATAAAGCCACAACACAATGGAATAAAGTCGCAACACAACGGAATAAATTTAGATATATATTAGTCTATCATAGCTTCGAATCGAGGGTTGCTACGAGATACTCTCGAGAATCCATTGACACCTGGTCCTGAATACGATCCACGGCTCTCCATGCTGGCCTGGAATGCAGATTCCTGGGCAATTACTTTCAATGCATAAGGCGATTCCACATGGTCCGACAGGCACATTGGGTTTTATCCTGTGTGAAAGAATCCACCTCCTGACAGCTAGGTTGAGACGGTGTTAAAAGAAAAAGGAAGACTTCTGCAAAGAATGGAAAAGGCAGAGAGCACTGGCAGTTCCCAAGGGATATTAATGATGCAATAATATATTTTTGAGGTTTGATTCATTGCCTTTTCAAGCTTCCATAATAAACACTACAGGAAGAACCATTTTGAGATTATTAATTGGAAATGGACTGTGTTAACAACAAAGTTAATACACAGAATTTATCCAACACACCAATTCCTAAATCTGATCTTTCTGAGTGTTTTCTGTAATATAACCCTAAACTACTGTACTTCTTTTTTAATCTGTTAACTTCTTTTCGAGTGATGTTGAACGTTTATTTGGTGTGTAAGTGGAATAACAATGAACACCGAGAAAACAGATTTTATTTTTACTACGGCAAAAAAGACATACACGAGTCATATTTATGTTAAATCTCATTATGTAGTAAGTTTTCCATTTAAATAATGTAAAAGGTCTGAAAGGAAACCCAATATCAGCCATTTCAAGACTGACAGAACGATTTATTTTGAAACTCTAGACGTTCAAGCTGTAAAGTGATTTACTCTCATTTTCTTCATCTTAAAGCTGCAGTCCGTAAGTTTGTCCTATGGTATGGTCTAAATCCCGACTGGAAATCCTCACATAAATTTAACCCTTAAAGACCTAGAGCATGTTCGCTGCTCCAGACTCGCCTGCACTTTTCTTTGGTTTTCTAACCCATTCTATCAGTCAACATCAGGTTTCAGTTTAGCTCATTTAAAGTCCCAATTTTATATTTATTTTGTCTGGGAATGGATCAGATTTCCAGAATTTCAAGAAAAACGCCATATAAAAATACTGTAAACTCACACAAAACCTCCTGAAGTTTGGATTTCTTCTTATCCAAATATAACTGTTCAAATTTTAAACTTTCAGATGAAATGGAACAATCACTAAGCAAGTTATAGCCATTTGTTACAATATTACTATAGATAAAACTGCAAGATTACTGACAATATGTCCAAAAAAGACCAGGAAGTAAAAGAATACAAAATTTGACAAAAGTGACATATCAGAGAAATATATTTTCAATCTGAACGTGAATAAAAACAAATAGTGTTGAAAACAATAGTCTTGTGCAACGAAAATAAGGGTTTTTTCCACAAAAAAAAAAATCACGCTAGATCGAGGACATAATTAATAAAGTCCAGAAAAACCACACACATGAAAACATAAACGTGCAAAGACAAACAAGAACCGACCAGGAATGAGGAAGAACAGGGTATAAATACACAGGAACACAAGTGAGCAAACAAGACTAATTAATTAACACAGCTGATGATGATGATGATGAACTAATGATGATGGTTACCCGGGAGACAACGGAGTGGCGGGAAAAACCAAACAAAGAACATGTGCATGAAAATCAAATTCAGAAATGCAGAATTTTCTCCATCATACAATCTGTTTTAAAATTAACTGCATGTTTTGAATAGGCGACCTCTAGTGGACGAAAAACGACATATTGCATTTGCATTTAATATTAAGAAATGTGCATTGTGCAATAAAGAAGTACTCCAAATAAAGTCAAATTATAATTATATCAAGGGAGTCTCAAGGGATATATAGTACACTTAGAATGAAATAAATGTATTATAAGTACATTTTTGTATAGGTTTGCTTTTTTGTTCATTAGGGTTGACCAGAAAACACAATAATATTATTCACCCCAATATTATATATTATTCATTATAATAATAGCATATGGAATCCAATACAGTTAAAACCAAAACATAAAAAAATCAGTTTATAGCTAATATCAAGTAAGATTTCAATAACATTTTGATCACTGAACATTTAACATTTCAGAAATCTGGTTACCTTAGAGTGAAAATAACAGAATTAAGCTCAAATTTTATTACATCAGTTCATTTAATCTCTTCTGGACTATTGCAGTTCACTTGATTTCACCCTTAATCGCTCCGTCCAAGAGCCAGACTGAAAAAATAGTGCTCCGATCTTTCTATACTGCTACACATTAGATTAGCATCCACTCCATCTACTTTTAAGTCTAAACTTAAAAGTTCTTCCTGGCTTCATCTTTTTTACTTTAGGTTATGTTATGGTTTAAATATGCAGTATCATGTGATGCAATGTGAATTTTTATTTTGTTTGTAATTAGTTTCATTGCATTATTGTGAAGCACCTTTGAACACTTTTTACTTCAGAATTGAGTGATATAAAGTTACAATTGTGAGTTATAAAGTCAGAATTATGAGATATAAACTCACAATATTGAGAAAAGTCAGAATTATGAGATATAAACTCACAATATTGAGAAAAGTCAGAATTATGAGATATAAACTGACAATATTGAGAAAAGTCAGAATTATGAGATATAAACTGACAATATTGAGAAAAGTCATAATTATGAGATATAAACTGACAATATTGAGAAAAGTCAGAATTATGAGATATAAACTGAAAATATTGAGAAAAGTCAGAATTATGAGATATAAAGTCGCAATATTGAGAAAAGTCAGAATTATGAGATATAAACTCACAATATTGAGAAAAGTCAGAATTATGAGATATAAACTCACAATATTGAGAAAAGTCAGAATTATGAGATATAAACTCACAATATTGAGAAAAGTCAGAATTATGAGATATAAACTGACAATATTGAGAAAAGTCAGAATTATGAGATATAAACTCACAATATTGAGAAAAGTCAGAATTATGAGATATAAACTCACAATATTGAGAAAAGTCAGAATTATGAGATATAAACTCACAATATTGAGAAAAGTCAGAATTATGAGATATAAAGTCGCAATATTGAGAAAAGTCAGAATTATGAGATATAAACTCACAATATTGAGAAAAGTCAGAATTATGAGATATAAAGTCGCAATATTGAGAAAAGTCAGAATTATGAGATATAAACTCACAATATTGAGAAAAAGTCAGAATTATGAGATATAAACTCACAATATTGAGAAAAAGTCAGAATTATGAGATATAAACTCACAATATTGAGAAAAGTCAGAATTATGAGATATAAACTCACAATATTGAGAAAAGTCAGAATTATGAGATATAAAGTCGCAATATTGAGAAAAGTCAGAATTATGAGATATAAACTCACAATATTGAGAAAAGTCAGAATTATGAGATATAAACTCACAATATTGAGAAAAGTCAGAATTATGAGATATAAAGTCGCAATATTGAGAAAAGTCAGAATTATGAGATATAAACTCACAATATTGAGAAAAGTCAGAATTATGAGATATAAACTCACAATATTGAGAAAAAGTCAGAATTATGAGATATAAACTCACAATATTGAGAAAAAGTCAGAATTATGAGAAATAAACTCACAATATTGAGAAAAGTCAGAATTATGAGATATAAAGTCGCAATATTGAGAAAAGTCAGAATTATGAGATATAAACTCACAATATTGAGAAAAGTCAGAATTATGAGATATAAAGTCGCAATATTGAGAAAAGTCAGAATTATGAGATATAAAGTCGCAATATTGAGAAAAGTCAGAATTATGAGATATAAACTCACAATATTGAGAAAAGTCAGAATTATGAGATATAAAGTCGCAATATTGAGAAAAGTCAGAATTATGAGATATAAACTCACAATATTGAGAAAAGTCAGAATTATGAGATATAAACTCACAATATTGAGAAAAAGTCAGAATTATGAGATATAAACTCACAATATTGAGAAAAAGTCAGAATTATGAGAAATAAACTCACAATATTGAGAAAAGTCAGAATTATGAGATATAAAGTCGCAATATTGAGAAAAGTCAGAATTATGAGATATAAACTCACAATATTGAGAAAAGTCAGAATTATGAGATATAAACTCGCAATATTGAGAAAAGTCAGAATTATGAGAAATAAACTCACAATATTGAGAAAAGTCAGAATTATGAGATATAAACTCACAATATTGAGAAAAGTCAGAATTATGAGAAATAAACTCACAATATTGAGAAAAGTCAGAATTATGAGATATAAACTCACAATATTCAGAAAAAGTCAGAATTATGAGATATAAACTCACAATATTGAGAAAAGTCAGAATTATGAGATATAAACTCACAATATTCAGAAAAAGTCAGAATTATGAGATATAAACTCACAATATTGAGAAAAAGTCAGAATTATGAGATATAAACTCGCAATATTGAGAAAAGTCAGAATTATGAGAAATAAACTCACAATATTGAGAAAAGTCAGAATTATGAGATATAAAGTCGCAATATTGAGAAAAGTCAGAATTATGAGATATAAACTCACAATATTGAGAAAAGTCAGAATTATGAGATATAAAGTCGCAATATTGAGAAAAGTCAGAATTATGAGATATAAACTCACAATATTGAGAAAAGTCAGAATTATGAGAAATAAACTCACAATATTGAGAAAAGTCAGAATTATGAGATATAAAGTCGCAATATTGAGAAAAGTCAGAATTATGAGATATAAACTCACAATATTGAGAAAAGTCAGAATTATGAGATATAAAGTCGCAATATTGAGAAAAGTCAGAATTATGAGATATAAACTCACAATATTGAGAAAAGTCAGAATTATGAGATATAAACTCGCAATATTGAGAAAAGTCAGAATTATGAGATATAAACTCACAATATTGAGAAAAGTCAGAATTATGAGATATAAACTCGCAATATTGAGAAAAGTCAGAATTATGAGATATAAACTCGCAATATTGAGAAAAGTCAGAATTATGAGATATAAACTCGCAATATTGAGAAAAGTCAGAATTATGAGAAATAAACTCGCAATATTGAGAAAAGTCAGAATTATGAGATATAAACTCACAATATTGAGAAAAGTCAGAATTATGAGATATAAACTCGCAATATTGAGAAAAGTCAGAATTATGAGAAATAAACTCACAATATTGAGAAAAGTCAGAATTATGAGATATAAACTCACAATATTGAGAAAAGTCAGAATTATGAGATATAAACTCACAATATTGAGAAAAGTCAGAATTATGAGATATAAACTCGCAATATTGAGAAAAGTCAGAATTATGAGAAATAAACTCGCAATATTGAGAAAAGTCAGAATTATGAGATATAAACTCACAATATTGAGAAAAAGTCAGAATTATGAGATATAAACTCACAATATTGAGAAAAAGTCAGAATTATGAGATATAAACTCACAATATTGAGAAAAAGTCAGAATAATGAGATATAAACTCACAATATTGAGAAAAGTCAGAATTATGAGATATAAACTCACAATATTCAGAAAAAGTCAGAATTATGAGATATAAACTCACAATATTGAGAAAAGTCAGAATTATGAGATATAAACTCGCAATATTGAGAAAAGTCAGAATTATGAGATATAAACTCGCAATATTGAGAAAAGTCAGAATTATGAGATATAAACTCGCAATATTGAGAAAAGTCAGAATTATGAGAAATAAACTCGCAATATTGAGAAAAGTCAGAATTATGAGATATAAACTCACAATATTGAGAAAAGTCAGAATTATGAGATATAAACTCGCAATATTGAGAAAAGTCAGAATTATGAGAAATAAACTCACAATATTGAGAAAAGTCAGAATTATGAGATATAAACTCACAATATTGAGAAAAGTCAGAATTATGAGAAATAAACTCGCAATATTGAGAAAAGTCAGAATTATGAGATATAAACTCACAATATTGAGAAAAGTCAGAATTATGAGATATAAACTCGCAATATTGAGAAAAGTCAGAATTATGAGAAATAAACTCGCAATATTGAGAAAAGTCAGAATTATGAGATATAAACTCACAATATTGAGAAAAAGTCAGAATTATGAGATATAAACTCACAATATTGAGAAAAAGTCAGAATTATGAGATATAAACTCACAATATTGAGAAAAAGTCAGAATTATGAGATATAAACTCACAATATTGAGAAAAGTCAGAATTATGAGATATAAACTCGCAATATTGAGAAAAGTCAGAATTATGAGAAATAAACTCGCAATATTGAGAAAAGTCAGAATTATGAGATATAAACTCACAATATTGAGAAAAAGTCAGAATTATGAGATATAAACTCACAATATTGAGAAAAAGTCAGAATTATGAGATATAAACTCACAATATTGAGAAAAAGTCAGAATAATGAGATATAAACTCACAATATTGAGAAAAGTCAGAATTATGAGATATAAACTCACAATATTCAGAAAAAGTCAGAATTATGAGATATAAACTCACAATATTGAGAAAAGTCAGAATTATGAGATATAAACTCACAATATTCAGAAAAAGTCAGAATTATGAGATATAAACTCACAATATTGAGAAAAAGTCAGAATTATGAGATATAAACTCACAATATTGAGAAAAAGTCAGAATTATGAGATATAAACTCGCAATATTGAGAAAAGTCAGAATTATGAGAAATAAACTCACAATATTGAGAAAAGTCAGAATTATGAGATATAAAGTCGCAATATTGAGAAAAGTCAGAATTATGAGATATAAACTGACAATATTGAGAAAAGTCAGAATTATGAGATATAAACTCACAATATTGAGAAAAGTCAGAATTATGAGATATAAACTCACAATATTCAGAAAAAGTCAGAATTATGAGATATAAACTCACAATATTGAGAAAAAGTCAGAATTATGAGATATAAACTCGCAATATTGAGAAAAGTCAGAATTATGAGAAATAAACTCACAATATTGAGAAAAGTCAGAATTATGAGATATAAACTCACAATATTGAGAAAAGTCAGAATTATGAGATATAAACTCACAATATTGAGAAAAGTCAGAATTATGAGATATAAACTCACAATATTTAGAAAAGTCAGAATTATGAGAAATAAACTCACAATATTGAGAAAAGTCAGAATTATGAGATATAAACTCACAATTTGTCTTGTTCAGGACAGTACTAAATAAAAAGAACAAGATTTTTATGATCCTCTTAAAAGTATTAAAATGTTGATGAAACTGAACTCGTCTTTTTCAGACGGTCAGAGTCAGAGAATCACCAATCGCTGTTTAAATGACATTAAAACTCAAAGTAATCACTTTGGTAATCTAAAACACTTTTCAGATGGAACTGTAATCTGATTACCACCCATTTAAAATGTAACTGTAATGAAATACAATGACTCAAATTTTGTATTTTAAATACGAAACTAAGTCACTTGTATTTCGTTACTCCACAACCCTGCTTGTAATTATATGGTGCTACATAAAGAAACAAGAAACTGGAGAAATAAAACTAAACATGCCAGGCTGGATAAATGTACAGCTGCAATCTTGGACAGGCTTTTATATTTCATTCTGTCTGCACTGGTGCTGACAAGTCAAGCCCACTTCTAGGTCAGTGCACAAACAGCCATCTAATAGACAAGTGTGACACGCGCACTTTCACACACTTGATCTCACACATCCGCGTATCTACCACTCGTCCTGCCTGTGTGCTGTGAGTACCTATTTTATCCTCGAGTGTTTATTCATTTCTTTTAGCTAAAAGAAAATCGAAAACATTTTATTACCCAAAAGTCAGTGAATCAGCAGAAAGTGTATTATGTGTTTGTCTTCATAATAAGAGAGACATTTTCTGTTTATTTCCAGCGAGTGTTGAATCATCACAGTGTAATTCATGCTAACTATGGTTGTGATGCTCAAACTATTGTGATAAAGAACAGGCCGGCTTTGCTTTTCAGCGGTGAGTTGAGTTAAAACCCAGAATAAGCCTTTTGTGAAAATGCTGACGTGAACCGGGCTTTCTTTGAGCACAATAGTCCTCACCGACTGTCACAATTTCTTTTTTGTGAGCGTCTGCACTTTTCTTTATCACCAAGCAACTTTACTTCCTTAAAAGTTGGAAGTCTTTCTTGGTTTAAAAAGAATGACTGTACGAGTTACACTAGCAATATTCAGCAGAATGTCCCTGCTGCTCTTTTCCACATTATGAAAATCAGATGGCAAGCAGGAGCTGTCAAGCACAAGTAAGCCATGGAACATCTCCTCCTCCACCATTGTCGCTTCTGCATATTCATGATGCGATTACGCATGACTCGTGTGAAAAACAAAGTGGAGGGACCTATTTTTTATTCATGTTGCATTCGAGTTTAAATCGGTGCATGAAAAAGTTTACTGACTTGAGCCATCTTTGTTTGTTTGTTTTAGTCATGTGAGGCTATGGGGTCTCAGTACTTCCCAGCACGATCCGTGCTTTTCCAAAAGGAGCCGAGCGGAGTGACGTACCGTGTGCCTGCTTTGATCTACATTCCTCGCTCCAGCTGTTTCTTGGCCTTCTGTGAGGAGAGACTGACCCCGGCAGACGCTCAAGCACATCTGCTGGTCATGCGCAAAGGCACTTTTTATAAAAACTATGTGGAAGTAAGATGTGCTCTAACATATGTCTAATATAACCAGGGGTGTGCAGGTGCAACCACAATAAAAAATAAATAAGTTTAGGCTGCTCATTTGCGTACTGACATGACTTCCGCTTCACTTGGCAGTGTTAAACCGGCAGTGCGTATACGTACTTCCTGGCAACCCGCCAGAATAAAAGCGTGCTGATTTTAGGTTTGAAAACGTTGAACAATCATATATATATATATATATATATATATATATATATATATATATAAAGTAAATCTTTTTTTTTTTTTAAATGTACAATTAGCATTGTATATTTAAGTGTATTATAAAGTAATTTTATTTTTATTTAAAGGAGTGGCTGATTATGATTGGACTTTTTTAACTTTAGTTAAAAAACTAGTTCATTACTAGTTCACGTTGACTAATGAACCTTGTCGTGAAGTGTTACGGAATATGTTTTTTTCATAGTCAAAAATCATCTTATTTCTCTCCTCAGTGGAACGACATGAAGGTGTTGAATAGCGCTCGACTGGAGGGCCACCGCTCGATGAACCCCTGCCCCGTTTATGATGAGTTTACGGGCACCGTCTTCTTGTTTTTCATCGCCGTCCTGGGTCACACCTCTGAGTCTTACCAGTTAATAACAGGGAAGAATGTGACTCGTCTTTGCTATGTGTCTAGCAGTGACCAGGGGGACACCTGGAGCTCCGTTACAGACCTCACCAGGACGCTCATAGGGGACACCATCAAAGGTAAAGTATGGTAGAGCATACTCCTCTATCTGGCTACGTAAAGCACAACCAGAGGTTATTCAATGAATGTCCTGATGTGCTCATTTAAAACTTTATAAAGTAAAATAACGAGCTTCTGGCACAACAGCCATACGTCCATATGTCCAGAAAATGACAAGGTGTACTACACGTTAAATTGTAGTACGTCATGGCATCGTGTACTATGTTGCAGAAGTTAATACTTTTTGGATGTATGTCGTGGTCTAGTGGTGAGGGAGTCGGGCTTGTAACCTGAAGGTTGTTGGTTCGATTCCCACGCCGGCAGGAATTGAAGCTGGGGATTGGAATGAATAGCATTCTCTCCACCTTCAATACCATGACTAAAGTGCTCTTGAGCAAGACAGTTAACCCCTAATTGCTCCCCTTGTAAGTCGCTTTGGATAAATAAATGTAAATGTATGCGTATGGCTGTCATGCCAGATGTTCGTTGTTTTACTTTATAAAGGACACAGTGTTTCTTCTTCTAATGTTTTTATTAGCTTCATCTTCATTGCAATCAATAATACTGGTTTATTTGCAAATTAGGCAAGTGTGATAACGGCATTAAAATATAAAAACATTAAAAAGTCGAACATTGATGGTTTTGTGTCGATGTACAGTTAGTAGTCAAGTCATCTTTACTTATATAGCTCTTTGTACAATGCAAATTGTGGCAAAGCAGCTTTACAGTAATAATTGGCAAATCATTTTGGCTGCACAGCAGCTCCCAAAGAAAATGGTGTCATTGTCCAGCTTATTCTATATATTATTGATTCATTCCGTTGCAAATATCAGTAGTTATTAAGGAACTAAGGAACCAAAGGAACCAAAACTCCAACAAATGGAGAAGAAAACCTTGGGAGGAACCAGGCTTAGTCCTCTGGCCAACAGTGAACACTTGTCCGATACTCAGGCAGAGTTACAGGTCATGAGTCCGATTGGAGTCGCAACAGTCAAAATATTTAATCCAGGATCATCTAGTTTAAGATCTTTTTGATCACGCCGGTATGGGACGGTTTGTTGGAATCTGTGCCACTGGCTGATGAGTCGGTAAGGTCTTCACAAAGGATGAGCTCGTTCACACAGTCTCCGCCGACACCCCAGGGCCACGCTGCTGGTTCCCCATCCGACCCGGACACGGTCCGGATCCAGCCAATCACGTTAATTGGTAAACCTCGGGATAAGCAATATAGTACAGAATGACATGGGAAATGCCCTAGCTGACTTAACGAAAACCGGGAAGTAACCGTACATATGGTCACTTCACACCACACCGACAGACGCAGACCAGTGCCGACAGTCACCAGAACACAGCACGTCACTTCCCAGACATCCGAACACAGATTCAGCACGTTCACTCGGTGAAAAAAAACTCCCACAGGAGAAATACACTGATTTACACTACTCTGTTTGATATTTTGCACTAACATGATATCAAATAATTTAGGAACCATTGTGTGTGTTTTATTTCTGGCAGAGTGGGCCACGTTTGCTGTGGGTCCAGGTCATGGAACCCAATTAAAATCAGGAAGGCTAATAATCCCTGCCTATGCCTACCATATTGACTGCAGGAATTGCTTCGGCAGGAAGTGCAAGACTTCGCCACACCCGTTTTGTTTTTATAGTGACACGCATGGAAATGTGTGGCATTTTGGAGAGACGCTGTCTGCGCCAGAGAGCGTGGAGTGTCAGATGGTGTCGGTAGATCAGGAAGATGGAGTCAACATTTTGTACTGCAATGCCCGGAGTGTATCAGGTTTCCGGGTGCAGGCCGTTAGTTTTGATAATGGAAATGTTTTTCATGACGGCCAGCTGGTGCAGAAACTAGTGGAGCCAAGAAATGGGTGCCATGGGAGTGTGGTTGGATTTCCAGCCCCAGTCTACCAGCTCGGCCAATCCCAACACTTCCAGAGACAGTTGAGGTCCATCTACAGCCCACTAGCTGTCAGCACATCCCCAGCTCTGAGATTTTCACAGAACTTCCTCCCTCCAACATGGGTGGTATACACTCACCCCACATGCTCGATGGCCCGCCGTGACCTGGGTGTTTACCTCAGCGTTCTGCCTCGAGACCCAGATAGTTGGTCAAGACCGTGGGTCATATATGATGGCCCCAGTGCATACTCAGACTTGGCCTATGTTGAGCTGATGTCTGGCCATGCCCCAGCGGTTGCCATCTTTGCCTGCCTTTTTGAGAATGGCACAAAAACGGCTTACGATGAGATTTCCTTCTGCATCTTCACACTGTATGAGCTAATCGACCACCTTCCACACGACGACCGACACAGAAGAGGCTCCAAGAAGAGGAACAGAATCTGGGAGCGCTGCTTTGTCTGCTGATTGTAGGTGTAGCCGATCAATCAATCAATCAATCAATCTATCTATCTATCTATCTATCTATCTATCTATCTATCTATCTATCTATCTATCTATCTATCTATCTATCTATCTATCTATCTATCTATCTATCTATCTATCTATCTATCTATCTATCTATCATTTGACCACAACTATCTATCTATCTATCTATCTATCTATCTATCTATCTATCTATCTATCTATCTATCTATCTATCTATCTATCTATCTATCTATCTATCAATCTATCAACCACATCTATCTATCTATCTATCTATCTATCTATCTATCTATCTATCTATCTATCTATCTATCTATCTATCTATCTATCTATCTATCTATCTATCTTTTGACCACATCTATCTATCTATCTATCTATCTATCTATCTATCTATCTATCTATCTATCTATCTATCTATCTATCTATCTATCTATCTATCTATCTATCTATCTATCGAAGGAAGTTTTTCAAAATTGGGGAACTTTCAAGGGACTTGAGCGCTGAACATGCTGATTGGTTGACTCGACGTAGCATTTTATTTCAAGCACCATTTTTAAAAGTCTTGCGGTGCGTGCAGTAAGAGTTGTTTACTATTCGAATCAACAATACAGTTTACAAATGCGACCGATGGACCAATGATGAGGTTCAGGCTTTATTAAGCTTATATGTGGAGGACAAAATCCAGCGGGAACTGGAGAGTTGCATGCGGTCCTACGTCACTGGACTCTTCTCCATGGTAATTTAGACTGCGATGAAAATGCAGACAGGTCTGGGGCAAAAAAAGTTTCTGGGACAAATTGTTCCAGGTAATTTCGGTGGAAACGAGGCTTATTTTAACGCTTTTATTAATATTAATACCATTGATGGAATTTTCCGGGAATCCATGTGATACAGTAGGAAAGACTCCAGAATCTCACTGGTGAAGAAGAAGCGGAAACAAGTGAAGCATTGCTTACGCACATTGTAGTCTTTGAAAAAAAATGTTTTTTGCAATTTTCTCTGCATGAAGCGAGATTAAAATGTTTTCTTTTCGTTTAAAAGCAGAGGCTCTGCTCTTTTTTTGACATATTGTATGTTCAGATATTCATACAACACAACAGTCTTGAGGCAATGGATAGAAACTGTTTAAAAAAACAAAAAATGACCGTTCATCAATATCTAGTGATGGACGATTTCAAAATACTGCTTCATGAAGCTTTATGAATCTAGCTTATACTACTCTCAACAATGTCTGAAACTAGTATTAATGAGCACTTCCTGTGTCTATTCGCCTCTTTATGATGAATCGCTTGTAGTTTTCCTCACTTGTAAATCGCTTTGGATAAAAGCGACTGCCAAATCAGTGATCAGTGGTTCTGAATCAGTGGTTCGGAGCGCCACAGTCACCTGATTTCAGTAAACGAGGCTTCGTTACGTCATTAGTGATTCAAAATTTCAATAGGTCACATGACTTTGGCAGTTTGATACGTGAACCGAACCACTGATTCGAAACAAAAGATTCGTAAAGCTTCAGAGTTTTGAAATCGTCCATCACTAGATATTGTTGAATAAAGTCGTTATTTAGTTTTTTTGGCGCACAAAAATATTCTCGTCGCTTTATAATATTAAGGTTGAACCAGTGTAGTCACATGACCTGTTTTAAATATGTTTTAGTATCTTTTGAAAGTGTTCATTATCAATAGAGACTCACTGAACCATCGGATTTCATCAGAAATATCTTCATTTGTGTTCTGAAGATGAACGAAGGTCTTACAGGTGTAGAACCACATGAGGGAGAGGAATTAATGACTGAATTATCATTTTTGGAAACACTTTGAGTTACCATTTCAGTTATTCTTCAGCAGCCCTCCAGCTCTTCATCTTGTCCACAGTCAGTACTTGGTCTCTGACATTCCTTAATTTCAGTACTACTGAAATACTGTAATACATTTCTGTTTAGCAGAGGGCTGTCCCGCTGCTCTAATCCATTCTACACCGCATTGATGGACAGGGAGAACCACCGCCAACCCAACCTTTACGCTATTTCTTAATCATCTGTGATGGCAGTGGCCCTGACAGAACATTATCAAACAATTATCTAAAACAAACACACTTCTAATGGGATTCTGAAAAAATGTCATCATAAATGAGATAATAATCTTTTTATTATCTTAAACTGATAAAATTAGCTTCGACATTTCGTCAAATCTGCATTTACATTCCTGTGATTCAGTCGGCACCGCTAAGGACGAAATTCCAGCTGTTTGTAAAGGTGCTGCTTGAGCCAGGGCATCACAGAGAACACACTGATGTGGAAGTCCCGGGCGTCCAGAGGCCGGTCATCTCCGACAGTCTTCCTCGAGTCACATGTCTGCTTAGTGCCCCAGCTAATGACGGCCACCTGTGAGAGAAAAACAGAAGCCAAATGACTTAAAGTCTGATGTTTTGCTCTGCTTAGGCTGGCCACACAATTGAAGATTTTAAAACCCATTTTGAGCCTGATTTGCACCCCAGACGATCCGAGGGCTGTGGCCCGATTTGAGACTTGTCCAAAAAACTGTGTGGTGTCACTATTATTATTTTACCACTCCTGAATGCGTCAGAGCCTCCATGATCCAAAATTATAATTATCAAAGACGTTGACTGTCCTCCATTTGATGCTCTTCTCAAGTTTGATCTTGCGTGAGATCTCGTCTGTGCTGGTGTTAAAAAAGCAGGATTTCCTCCGTCACACTCAAACAAAGACCTGCTGCGAGAAGACGCGCTTTAAACACCTGACAACATATACAGTTGTGTTCAAAATTATTCAACCCCCCAATGCTGTAAATGGTTTTAGAGAATTTAGAGTACATTTGTAATTGAATTCAGAATGAAATCCTACAAGGACTTCTTAAAGAAGCATATGCAACTAAAATGACATCAATTGGTTTTGTAATACAGTAGTAAATGTTTCTTTTGTGAATTCTTCATTGACACAATTATTCAACCCCTTAAAGACTACCACTCTGAAGAACAGAGGTGCATTGAAGTGTTTTCAATCAGGTATTGAAAGCACCTGTGGATGTCAGGGAGCAGCAATAAAGCCTAATAAGCACCAATTAGGCAGCTTTAAAATGACTGTGATACTCAGCTCCTTCTAGACATTTACTGGTGTGGTTACAAACATGGTGAAGTCAAGATAATGGTCCAGGAAGACAAGAGAAGAGGTGATTACTCTTCACAGGAAGGGCAATGGCTATAAGAAGATTGCAAAGATGTTAAACATACCAAGAGACACCATAGGAAGCATCATTCGCAAATTCAAGGCAAAGGGCACTGTTGAAACGCTACCTGGTCGTGGCAGAAAGAAGATGCTGACTTCGACTGCTGTGCGCTACCTGAAGCGTAGAGTGGAGAAAAGTCCCCGTGTGACTGCTGAGGAACTGAGAAAAGATTTGTCAGATGTAGGTACTGAAGTTTCTGCTCAGACAATACGGCGCACCCTGCGTAATGAAGGCCTCCATGCCAGAACTCCCAGGCGCACCCCCTTGCTGTCTCCAAAGAATAAGAAGAGTCGACTGCAGTATGCCAAAAGTCATGTGGACAAACCACAGAAGTTTTGGGATAGTGTTCTGTGGACTGATGAAACAAAATTAGAACTGTTTGGGCCCATGGATCAACGCTATGTTTGGAGGAGGAAGAACAAGGCCTATGAAGAAAAGAACACCTTGCCTACTGTGAAGCATGGCGGGGGGTCAATCATGCTTTGGGGCTGTTTTGCTTCTGCAGGTACTGGGAAGCTTCAGCGTGTGCAAGGTACCATGAATTCTCTTCAGTACCAGGAGATATTGGAGGACAATGTGATGCAGTCCGTCACAAACCTGAGGCTTGGGAGACGTTGGACCTTTCAACAGGACAATGATCCCAAGCATACCTCCAAGTCCACTGGAGCATGGTTGCAGATTAAAGGCTGGAACATTTTGAAATGGCCATCGCAGTCACCAGACTTAAATCCGATTGAGAACCTCTGGTGGGACTCAAAGAAAGCAGTTGCAGCCTAAGTTGCGCAAGCCTAAGAATGTGACTGAACTGGAGGCTTTTGCCCATGATGAATGGGCGAAGATACCCGTAGCTCGCTGCAAGACACTTGTGTCAAGCTATGCTTCACGTTTAAAAGCTGTTATAACTGTAAAAGGATGTTGTACTAAGTATTAAGATTGAATGTCACTTGGGGGTTGAATAAAACTGATAATGATGTGAGCAGAGAAAAGACATTTGTGGTTATTTCATTATAAATGTTATGTTATATTTGTCTGACCTACACGTGCCTCTTTGATTTAATTGTAAGCAGGATGACTGAATGATCAAAATCAATGTCAAACCGGCCAAAACAATCAATTTCAGTGGGGGTTGAATAATTTTGAACACAACTGTACAAATGATCAGATAGGGTAAAAGAGTATGAGTATCTGAAGGAGAAGATCTTGTCTGAACCCAGACAACTCCCTGTATCCCTGGCTGGGAGTGGCGGAGAGATGCGGAGAACTGTGGAGGAACATCGGTGAGTTGTCTGTGTGTCCCACAGAGCAGCTGTTGTCCGGCCCAGCTCTTTCTCTCAGCCCAGATACAGCAAAGAATAGGATGGCCCAGATCTGGACTACAAACATGAGTCATAACTGGCCCAAATCTCAACCAATTAATAGCCCATAACCAGCTCTTAACTGGGCCAGGACAAGCCCAAACTCAGCCGTCAGTAACGCATATCAACACATGACCTCCTCTCGTACTGATTGGATAGATCATTTGAGCGTGTTCCTCACAAATTTTCTTAATTTACAAATATCTCCATCACTCAAAAATAAAAAGTCTGGTATATTTGTGAATGAACATCTGAAATTGAGGAGCTAGTCAAAAAAACTGAGTCTCCCACCAGCAAGCACAACCTTTTTGGGCTTTTCACCGAGAAACGAGAAATCAAATCTCTGCCATGAATCGAGAAATGTGATTCTCTCTCTCGAGTCGACTCTGCGTTCTTCCAGTTCCTTACACACTCAAAGCTCTTCTTCGTAAGTGTAAAAACGAGTCTAGAGCGCCACCTGCTGTTAAAAACTACACTCAGAATCCATTCAAGAGAGAATTGCCATGCAGAATCGTTCCATGAATCGGGATGAATCGATTTACATTTACATTTACATTTAGTCATTTAGCAGACGCTTTTATCCAAATAGATTTATTGTCCCAGCCCTACAAAATTGGTCATTCTCATTTGTTCCTTTACAGAATGTTGCAGTGTTTATATCCGTGGACAACATTATTTTTAAAATTCATATGCCCTTGTAATCTTTAATGAAAAATATTAACCTCATCTGACATCTTCCCACAATCCAATCAATTCACGAGAAAACATACATTTTTTCTCATTCAAAAAGCTGTTTCACTTGGACATACGTCACAATAGGCAAGAAAAGACTATCACAACTTCCGTCTCGTGCTGACATTAGAAGCTGCAGGGAGTGATTACTGAGTTCTAAGAAATCTTCTGAGCGTGTGCTAGACGTCGGTCTGTGTGTGCTGATAAAACATGAGTTTGAACAGAAAAACTGAAGTGATCTGAGCAGAGAGGAGAGTGAATGTTGTACTAAGTATTAAGATTGAATGTCACTTGGGGGTTGAATAAAACTGATAATGATGTGAGCAGAGAAAAGACATTTGTGGTTATTTCATTATAAATGTTATGTTATATTTGTCTGACCTACACGTGCCTCTTTGATTTAATTGTAAGCAGGATGACTGAATGATCAAAATCAATGTCAAACCGGCCAAAACAATCAATTTCAGTGGGGGTTGAATAATTTTGAACACAACTGTAGTATATGACAAAAGAAGTATATCTGAATTCATAGAACTCATAAAAGTGTAGGCAAAAATACCTGGATGACGTGCTACTTCCAGGCAGATTGAGGCCACAGGAGAGGATTTGTGAATGGCAGTGAAGCAACGCAACTGACACTAGTAGGTCATGTGACAACATGGCGAATGTAGTACATCTGGATTACATTCATACTATATAGAACGTACTTTTTTTCATAGTCACAGTAAGTACTTATTCAAAAGAAGCACCTACTCAAAGAGATTATGCGATTTCGGACGCAGCCTTCATCTTGTAAAATCACGTCCTGTTTTTGGTTTGTTTAGATGCCTTGGTCTGGGTTGCGTTAATAGTTGTTAGTTTGTTTGGAAGAGGACAGAATCCCTTTTCTGGGGTCTCAGTTCACTTGTTTGGTGTTCACACTTACAGTTCGCTGTAAAGTAGGGTTTGTTAAATGTGCGTGACACACTCAAAAGGATACGAGAAGAGAAGAGGCTCGTGGACGACATCTCTTTTACTCTCTCACATGGTCAGCGCTCAGAAAAACAGAATGATGAACACAGAAGTAAATCCAGTTTCCGGACTTTAACCCACTATCTACCATTTATAAACAGGGTTGGGGAGTAACGAAATACAAGTGACTTAGTTACGTATTTAAAATACAAAATTTGAGTAAGTGTATTTCATTACAGATATTTTTTAAATGGGTGGTAATCAGATTACAAGTGTTTTAGATTACCAAAGTGATTACTTTGAGTTTTAATGTCATTTAAACAGCGATTGGTGATTCTCTGACTCTGACCGTCTGAAAAAGACGAGTTCAGTTTCATCAACATTTTAATACTTTTAAGAGGATCATAAAAATGTTGTTATTTTTATTTAGTTCTGACTGAATTTATATTAAAAAAATTGCCCAACGGTCAACTGAACTGTCCTGTCATGACCCGATGATCCACGACTGTTTTCATGTTTTGTGAGTCATTTTATAATTCACTCGACACTGTGACTTTTTCTCACAATTTTGTTTTTTTCCTCACAATTGTGAGTTTGTATTTCACAATTCTGACTTCTTTTACTCAGAATTGCGAGATTTAAACTCACAATTGCAAGTTATAAAGTCCGAATTGTGAGATAAAAACTTGCAATGACCTTTTTTGTGTTTGTTCCACAATTATTAGTATTCTAAAGTATTTAGATTAAGTGACTAAACTTGAGTAATGTAACGAAATACGTTACGAATGACTTTTTAAAGCATGTATTTTGTAGTGAAATACATTTTAAAAGTAACCCACCCAGCCCTGTTTATATAATTATACATTTAACCTTACAGCTCTTTTGGTCCGGCCCAAAAAAGAAAGAAAAAGAACCATTTAATCCTACTTCGCTTAGTGTTTACACTGTAATTTTTAAGAACGAACATAAAGATACAAAAAAAAAGTTTTTTATGCCTTTATTTTTTTTGCGATGAACTTATTGAACACACGAATACAATGCTGTGTGCTGTGCTACATTTTATTGAAAAAAAATAAAATAATCACACTTTGAACAGAAATCTGTTCTGTCAATCTCATCTGAGTTATCAACAATATCGATACACATGCACACACATATTAGAAATTGAAAAATCTTTCACCCCTAAATGAGGCGTACCCCACATGGCATAAAAATCTTAATCTGTATTTTTTACTCACTTTCCATTAAAAATAACTTTATACCATCCTATAAGCATATTATATAGTTGTGCTTGGAGACAGTTGTTTAATTTGTGATGATAGTGTAGTTTTTGCCAAAATATTTGTCAGATTAATACCTTAAGCAAGTTTAGGATTTTGTTGTTCCCTCATAAAATATCTTCCCCATATATTGACGGTTTTAATTGTTCATTAAGAACAAATATCCCTCCAAACATCCCTTTTGGCCACTACTGTACTTATTCACACACTGGTGTGTCTAATTCACTTAATCTGGTGATAAATATTTCCCTTGATTCAGACATAAATCTCACACAATTATCTGCTTAAAGTCAGAATGAAATGGAAATTCCTCCTAGACATTTCTTATTTGCCAGTGACATCAAGACATATTCTTTAAAAATAAGTGATATTATCTCACTCTCAAGTAAATGCATTATTAAGACGAGAACTTTTTATCAAGTCAATGGAAAATAAACAAACCACTCACTTGGAAATATCGCATCTTCTTGCGTAGGAACAGAGCTCCCCCAGAATCCCCTGCAAACACTTGCACTCGTTATGTGTCATCTTAGTGTGAAGATATCAAAATATATATATCTAATTTCTTCAATCAAACCTTTGCAAGTCATTTCATGTCTGTTAGTCTCTGTTCCTCCAGTGCACATGAACCTGTCGGTGATCACTTCTGACAGAGAAGCGCTGCTGTTTTCAGGGATGGTGGATCTTGCTTTCTTTATGCATTCATCTCTCTGTGGAAGAAAGTTTTATATTATCATATGCATAAATAATCGACTAAATTATAGGATGATGCACTGATTATTTAATCAAGTGGATCACAAGTCATGGCATAGCAAGTGACTTTAATGTATTATGAAAGTTGCAATCTTTAGCCTCCTTGTTAGAGCATTTGACCCCCATGCAGGATGACTTGGGTTCTAGACCCGCTTAGAGCGGCTCGTGTAAGACTAGGTTAAAGGGGTTTGATGAACATAAGTCAACTTACTTTGCTAGTTTGATAATACGTCTATTCACACAGGATGTGTTCTTACTTCCTGGCGTTGCCCTTTTTAATTGTTGGTGTGTACAGCCGTGGGTGTGAAAGTTTTGTGACAAATTCTGTGTAGAGAAAAGCTTGCCGCTGCAGTTTGTGTGGCGTTGAATCCCATTGTTTCTAGATTATTGTGCGGGGTTATCAATAACAGCAAAAAGCTTTAGTTTATCACAAACCCGTGAGAAAGTCTGAAAGAATGCAAGTTAAATCGCTGTGATTGGATTATAAGAGCAAACTGAGTGCATTAAAGGGGGAAAAAGAGCTTCAGTCATTGTGTTCTGGTGTTAGCAATGGTTACCTTCAAAGAAATACTTGCAACCATCATTGCTTTGCATCAAAATGGCCTCATATGCAAGGAAATTGACTATTGACCCGAAAGAACCATTTACTGGATCATCGAGAACTTCAAGGAGAGAGGATCGACTGCAGTGAAGAAGGCTTCAGAATGTTCCAGAGGATCCGGCAAATACCAGGACTGTCTCCTGCTAATTAATTGACTGTTTGCAAAGCCCCGCCCCCTTTAGTTACTGTTGCTATGCCCGCTCTCACGCCACACATCATGTTCTCATGCAGTGAGGAGCAAAGAGGACACTGACAATGAATGAAACAGTTTCATATTTAAAATACTGTAATTTTTTAAAGATGTTGAATCAACAAATAGCATCTAGTGTGTGTTTAATGTGTCGCTGTAGCTCCTCGATCATCTCTTCATACTAGTTCATTTATAGCATCAAATAAACATGAATGAACATCATAAGGAATGTTGTTTCAAGCGCTACTCTACTATTACTGGTATGGTACTAACGTGAAAAAAAAACTCGGATTTCATCAAAAATATCTTCATTTGTGTTCTGATGATGAACGAAGGTCTTACGGGTGTAGAACCACATGAGGGAGACGAATTAATGACTGAAACTTCATTTTTGGGTGAAGTAACCCTTTAATGCATCTACACTGCATGATCTAATAAAGGCACAAAAAAAGTGTTGTGATTTTGTACGGACAGCACTCACTTTTGCACCACTATGTATGTGCGTGTCTGATCGCTGAGTTCCCTGTCGGATGAAGTGTGCCGGAGTCTCTTCCAGATGGAGCAGGGCTCTCACTGGCCATGCAAACAAAAACATCAGTTTATTAAATAGAATAATTTTTTATCTTTTAGCTAAAGATTATGAGTTTTAGTGTGTTTTGAAATTCAATATTATTCAATATAAATGTCTTCATGACATTATATATAAATTAAATTTTATGAATACTCACTGTGCATATCACACGTAGAGTCTGGATCCATTCGGAGAGCCCGGTTTGATGACTTGGTACAAGGCAAACAAATGGGTCTGTGTAGAAAGTTATAGATGTGACGTAATAAAGAATTAGTTCATTAAAGAATTAAAGTTTCCTAATAATTCACTCTCCTCCATGTCATCCAAGATGTTCGTGTCTTTCTTTCTTCAGTGGAAAAGAAATGAAGAGGATTGTTCTCCATATAGTGGACTTCAATGGGGTTCAACAGGTTCAAATGTCAGTTTCAGTGCAGCTTGAAAGACTCTACATGATCCAGACGAGGAATAAGAGTCTGATCTAGAGAAACCATCGCACATTTTATACAAAAATATAGTTTTTAACCACAAATGCTGGTCTTGCGCTGCTATGATGCTCCACACATCACGTCATCACGCTGGAAAGGTCACGTGACGTAGGAGGAAGTACCGATCCAGTGTTTACAAAGCAGAGACTAAATCAAACGGTCTTTACAAATAAAGGTAAAACAAAGATTTTAGACAATTTTGAAGTTGGAGGAGAAAATGATATGTTTTTCGCCCTACCGTGGTACTTCCTCCTACGTCACGTGACCTTTCCATCGTGATGACGTGATGTGTGGAGCATCAGAGCAGCGCAAGACCAGCATTTGTGGTTAAAAATTGTACTAAATGTGCGATGGTTTCTCTAGATCAGACTCTTATTCCTCGTCTGGATCATGTAGAGTCTTTGAAGCTGCACTGAAACTGACATTTGGACCCGTTGAACCCCAGTGAAGTCCAACTGAAGTTTCAACTGAGAATACTATCTCAACAGTGGTTTATAAGCACTATTTATTTATAGCACACATTCAAGATAAAAATCACACAACACTAGTGTATTAATGTTAAATATTTTACTCTGAAATGTCATTTTTGACATCTTCTCCACATCCCTTTTTAAACACCAGAACGGGTTTTAATGCTGCAAGCATCTAAATGTACATCCGAGGGAAAGGAAAGTTGAATCTCACCTTGCCTGCGAAGATATCGTAATGTTTTCCATCCTAACCAGAGCAACGTCGTAATCATAAAACTCATTTACATTCTTGTCCTTCAGGCCTTTCACATTAAACTGTGGATGAAGTATCAACTCCATGGCTTTAACTTCACCTTTACCTTTGTAAGAGAATTAAAGCACGGTAAATGAAATTTAGCGCCTGCGTACGACAGGATAAAAAGTTGACCAAATTTACTGTTCATCACTGAACATCATTTCTTCAAATCGGCTTTGCTGACTTTAAAAGAGATTCGCATTAGTGACCTTTAAATATTCCATTAAAATGTTGGCAAAAACTACAATTCTTACCGTGGTGAACTGTTATGTCTGCAGCTCTGGCCTCTGACACAGATCCATCTGTGTTCACCTTTATTAAGCAGTGTGCAGCGGTCAATACCATGCTCTTAGTCACTAAAGACCCTCTGCATGTTTTAGGTCCCTGGATGAAGAAAAAAAAAAAAAGAGAGAGCAAAATTTTTCATTTTTTCCATCATTTAGCAGACGCTTTTATCCAAAGCGACTTACAAGGGGAGCAATTAGGGGTTGGTGTCTTGCTCAAGGGCACTTTAGTCATGGAATTGAAGGTGGAGAGAGTGCTGTTCATTCACAATCCCCACCTTCAATTCCTGCTGGCGTGGGAATCGAACCAGCAACCTTCAGGTTACAAGCCCGACTCCCTCACCACTAGGCCACAACTACCCTAAAATATGCTCTTTCGTCTAAAATCAGTACTTTTATAGAAGTCTTTATCTCAAGTTTTATTAAAACGTTAAACTCTTAATATGAATTTACCAACCCATAGAAGATTGACGTGCCAAGGTCTGGTGTAAGTGTTTCCAGACTCTTCCTCTTGTGCCACTCCACACTTAGTCACAGCAGAATCACCTGATTTATACAGTACGGCATTATTATTATTAGTAAAGCTGGAGAAAAGACATTCAGAGCGAAACTCAATATAAACACATCAAGTCTCCGAATGACGATTTCCGCCGGGGACACCCCATTACTCACTGATCATTCGGTTGAACACGGATCCCAGCTGTGTATAGTTCCTCAAAACAAAAATATGCTGCTCGTCTTTTTTGGAAGAGGCGATGCTTGTGAGATCTTTCCTGTTCACTTCTTCTCCGACAGCAAACACATACACGTCTGTGAAACATATAAATGCACAAAATTAAGAAAAAAAATCATTAGGCTGTATGTTTGTGAAGCATTAGATCAAGGCCTACCCAAAATAAACTGGCTTGCTTACGCTACCTCTCAAATAGGGCTGGGTGGGTTACTTTTAATATGTATTTCACTACAGATTACAAAATACATGCTTTAAAAAGTCATTTATAACGTATTTCGTTACATTACTCAACTTTAGTAACTTAATCTAAATACTTTAGAATACTAATAAGTGTGGAACAAACACAAAAAAAGGTTTAAAAACTCACAATTCTGACTTTTTCCCTCAGAATTGAGTGATATAAAGTTGCAATTGTGAGTTATAAAGTCAGAATTATGAGATATAAACTCACAATATTGAGAAAAGTCAGAATTATGAGATATAAAATCGCAATATTGAGAAAAGTCAGAATTATGAGATATAAACTCGCAATATTGAGAAAAGTCAGAATTATGAGATATAAACTCACAATATTGAGAAAAGTCAGAATTATGAGATATAAACTCGCAATATTGAGAAAAGTCAGAATTATGAGATATAAAATCGCAATATTGAGAAAAGTCAGAATTATGAGATATAAACTCGCAATATTGAGAAAAGTCAGAATTATGAGATATAAAATCGCAATATTGAAAAAAGTCAGAATTATGAGATATAAACTCACAATATTGAGAAAAGTCAGAATTATGAGATATAAACTCGCAATATTGAGAAAAGTCAGAATTATGAGATATAAAATCGCAATATTGAAAAAAGTCAGAATTATGAGATATAAACTCACAATATTGAGAAAAGTCAGAATTATGAGATATAATATCGCAATATTGAAAAAAGTCAGAATTATGAGATATAAACTCACAATATTGAGAAAAGTCAGAATTATGAGATATAAAATCGCAATATTGAAAAAAGTCAGAATTATGAGATATAAACTCACAATATTGAGAAAAGTCAGAATTATGAGATATAAAATCGCAATATTGAAAAAAGTCAGAATTATGAGATATAAACTCACAATATTGAGAAAAGTCAGAATTATGAGATATAAACTCACAATATTGAGAAAAGTCAGAATTATGAGATATAAACTCACATACTAAATTCACAATGGCAAGAAAAAAAGTCAGTATTGCAAGTTTATATCTCCCAATTCTGAGAAAAAGAAGTCAGAATTGTGAAATTCAAACTCACAATTGTGAGGGAAAAAACTAATTGTGAGAAAAAATTGCAGTGACGAATGGATTATAAAACGACTCTCAAAACATGAAACTGAACTCGTCTTTTTCAGACGGTCAGAGTCAGAGAATCACCAATCGCTGTTTAAATGACATTAAAACTCAAAGTAATCACTTTGGTAATCTAAAACACTTTTCAGATGTAACTGTAATCTGATTACCACCCATTTAAAATGTAACTGTGATCAAATACAGTGACTCAAATTTTGTATTATAAATACGTAACTAAGTTACTCATATTTCGTTACTCCCCAACCCTGCTCCCAAATAATTTCAATTCAATCGGATTGAAAAGCCTTCCCGTAAACACCACGATCTGATCTGATTAAGAGCGAACCGAATGGAATTTCGGTGGTGTAATCCTCTTATCTTATCAGTCAGATTCAGAAACACAGTCCCATGACCAGCTGACACGGACAGTTTGAATAACTTTGGCTGACGTTAAGTTTCTT
Source organism: Opsariichthys bidens (assembly GCA_037194245.1). Classification (NCBI taxonomy): domain Eukaryota; kingdom Metazoa; phylum Chordata; class Actinopteri; order Cypriniformes; family Xenocyprididae; genus Opsariichthys; species Opsariichthys bidens. Next base: position 27,399,772 of record CM074284.1, read on the forward strand.
CCAGTAACGTTAATGGAACGTTTGTTCATTCTTTAAACATTTAGAATGACGACTAACTTTAAATGAATAAGGTTGCGTGTCCTGATTTAAAAGAACATCCTTGGATTGTGGGAAAGTTTTGTAACCTGTCCCAGAGTTATTGTTCATAACTTTTCTCTTAAATTACGTAAACGTATTGCAAGTTTTGCTTTGAAAGTGTTAAATTCTATGTTCATGAAATCACCATATATTGTCATCGGTTTCATAATGTTGGCAGAAAACATTCTGTTGAACAACATTTTTTGATTGTCCCATTAAATGTCAAGGATCACTAACATTCTGGCTTAAAAATGACTTAAGTTTAGATGCTACAACACAATCCCTCATGTTTAATGAACAAAGCTCAGTGTTTATTTGTGTCCACAGCAGTGTTGGAGTTTATTAGATCATTAAGATCACCATTATGGTTATGGTGATATCAAACTTAAATTTAGTTTATCCTTCCTATTTTGTTGTTTTCGGGGGGCGTGTTAGAGTGGGATTCTGTTAGGAGGGTAATTGGAAGATAAAGTGGTCCTCGGGCTGGAAAAGTTTGAGAAACACTGGTTTAGAGTAAGCGTTTTAAACTAGGATGAGTGTCTCTTCCATGAATCCAGACGTTTTGGAAAAAAAAAAGCCTATGGTATGAAGTAAAACAGGGAGCAGATATGAAATATCTGTGTAGACCTGTACATGCCTTTTTTTTTTGGGTGGGAGCAGGAAAAATGTGAAAGTTGTAGGCATGAGTGGACAACTTCTAACGTACTTATGGAGCAGGACAGAATCTTGCGGGAATAGGACAAGATACATCCCACACAGACCTCTATTCCCAGCAAGCAATTTTGCATTTTAAAGCTGCCAAACACAGCCCTGATGTAGAGGTTAAAACAAGGCAAAATTTGGTCAGTGAACATTTCATAGACGTCTAACCCAGAATGTCAAAGAAATGAAACCAAACACCTTGTAATCACTGTTGACTTTGCTTACGTGATGGAATACCAAGTTATTTTCGTTAAAATACTTTTATTAATACAAATTATTTTTGACGTGTAACCAAATTCAAGGTTATTTTGGCTGGCAGTGGGTTCCTCAAAGCCGGATTATATTGGGTTAACTTAGTCCTAGACGGTGAAATTGCTTGCTGGGAGGTAAGGTTCACCAAAATACACTGTGAATGGTTGAGGTCCAAATTGTAGCATTAGATTGACCATTTATTTGTCCAGTTATAATGATTCAAAATAAACTGAAATCATTACATGAGAGTAAAAACAGGGTTAATATCAAATTAGTCTGATAGGGAAAGACGTTGATGAGACGAACCCAGGAGCTCCTCTCGAGTGTGGTCTTCACTGCTGGGAATGTAGCCGAATAAGTTCCGGATCTTAGCTAAAATGATTTGTGGGTTGGGTCCCATATTGGAGTGGCCTGGAGAAACACCAAAACAAAAGCAAAATAAGTACATCATTCAATGAGCTTTAAAATTACTCACAACTTTTAAGCTTAAAATGCTATTACTTTTTTAACATACAGAATGTGCAATAATGATGAGCTCAAATTCAGGAGGATTGAGGGCTTGTACAGAAGTTAAAGCTGCAATATGTAGTTTTTTCGTCTGCTAGAGGTCGCCTGTTCCAGAAAAACGCAGATTTTTTTTGTGATTGTTGCGGGCACAAATCCTTGATTATGTAGCACGTTTTCTTAAAAAATGCGATGGGATATGCGGGATATTTTTGCAATTTTATGCGATGAAATTGCGGGAACTTGCAAAAACTGTGGTTTATGCAAAAGAGGAAAAACAGGTGATTTCCCCCCCCCCCCCAACACCCTGTTCTCACAAGATACTGCCTTCATGTCAAGAGTCATTTCTGATCACTTCAAGATACTAAATCACAGAATATTTAATTCTCATTCTGTTTTATTTCACACCTTCATTAACACACGGCTCAAACTTACAAAACATCGAGTCACACAAGTTCTGTCACTTTACACTATGAAGTACAGTGTTTTAGCCCTGGTCATGGAGGAACCCCAACACTGCATTATTGTACGTAACCCCACACCAGGGCTGAGAAACACATCTACAGAAACGCATCCACATGCTGCATCTACACTAATGTGTACATTGGTCTGTCTTATAATTGTTAATGCATATATTGGTCAGTCTTACCATCAGTTGCAATGATTATGACGTTCTGAGTCTCGTTGAACTGATTTCTTTTGGTCTGCCTGAGGAAAACCAGCTGATTGTACACCCTTTCTAGGGCTTTGTATAGATTGGTGCCTCTCTTACTCCCATGGCCTGAAATGAAACATATCATTTCATAAAACTGGGAACTGGAATAAGAAAGCTACCATAAAGATAAAGAAAACACATTTTAACAACAAACATACTTTGGTAGTTAAACTTGTCTAATTTCCTCAGGATATAATACACATCTTGACTATCCATGCTTGTAATGGACACTATTTCTTTGGGCTCACTGGCATATGAGATGATGTCAAACTTCATGTGGACTTCATAGCTATCCAGCTGGAAGAGGAACAACATGTTATTATTGCACAAGATTTTATTTGGATTCAAACACATGATAGCTGTTTTATATGGAAGCCCGTTTCCGCCACTGAAAAAAAAAAAAAAGAATTTTGCAACTTTTTATCTCAGAATTCTGAGATAAAAAGTCAGAATTGTGAGATAAAAAGTCAGAATTGTGAGATAAAAAGTCAGAATTGCGAGTTATAAAGTCAGAATTCTGAATTTTCTCATTAAAAAAAAAAAATTTAGTTTCCTATTACTGAGATTGACCTTCACTTGAGTATAGAAGCCTCGCAACTGAAAAAAAAGAAGATTATTGCGACTTTTTATCTCGCAATTCTGACTTTATATCTCACAATTCTGACTTTATATCTCACAATTCTGACTTTATATCTCGCAATTCTGACTTTATAACTCGCAATTCTGATTTTATATCTCACAATTCTGACTTTTTATCTCGCAATTCTGACTTTATATCTCACAATTCTGACATTATATCTCACAATTCTGACTTTTTATCTCGCAATTCTGACTTTATATCTCACAATTCTGACTTTTTATCTCGCAATTCTGACTTTATATCTCACAATTCTGACATTATATCTCACAATTCTGACTTTATATCTCGCAATTCTGACTTTATAACTCGCAATTCTGATTTTATATCTCACAATTCTGACTTTATATCTCACAATTCTGACTTTATAACTCACAATTCTGACTTTATATCTCGCAATTCTGACTTTATATCTCGCAATTCTGACTTTATAACTCGCAATTCTGATTTTATATCTCACAATTCTGACTTTATATCTCACAATTCTGACTTTATATCTCACAATTCTGACTTTATATCTCGCAATTCTGACTTTATAACTCGCAATTCTGACTTTATATCTCTCAATTCTGACTTTATATCTCTCAATTCTGACTTTATAACTCACAATTCTGATTTTATATCTCTCAATTCTGACTTTATATCTCAATTCTGACTTTATAACTCGCAATTCTGACTTTATAACTCTCAATTCTGACTTTATATCTCGCAATTCTGACTTTATAACTCGCAATTCTGACTTTATATCTCTCAATTCTGACTTTATATCTCACAATTCTGACTTTATATCTCACAATTCTGACTTTATATCTCACAATTCTGACTTTATAACTCGCAATTCTGATTTTATATCTCACAATTCTGACTTTATATCTCACAATTCTGACTTTATAACTCTCAATTCTGACTTTATATCTCACAATTCTGACTATCTCACAATTCTGACTTTATATCTCTCAATTCTGACTTTATATCTCACAATTCTGACTTTATATCTCACAATTCTGACTTTATAACTCACAATTCTGACTTTATATCTCGCAATTCTGACTTTATATCTCACAATTCTGACTTTATAACTCGCAATTCTGACTTTATATCTCACAATTCTGACTTTATATCTCACAATTCTGACTTTATATCTCACAATTCTGACTTTATAACTCTCAATTCTGACTTTATATCTCGCAATTCTGACTTTATATCTCTCAATTCTGACTTTATATCTCTCAATTCTGACTTTATATCTCTCAATTCTGACTTTATAACTCACAATTCTGACTTTATATCTCTCAATTCTGACTTTATATCTCAATTCTGACTTTATAACTCGCAATTCTGACTTTATAACTCTCAATTCTGACTTTATATCTCATAATTCTGACTTTTTATCCTAGAATTCTGAGATAAAAAGTCACAAAAATCTTCTTTTTTTTTTTCCAGTGGCAGAAACGGGGTTCCATAGTTTTATGCTTTAGAATTAGAGTTGGGAAATTAAAGAATTGTTTATGCATGTATACATTTATAAATTTATTCAATTAGCAGTACAAAGAACAAATGTACAAGCATGCTTGAATTTTTTTTTCTGGCCCATGTGAAATAGGAATTATTTCCCTATAATATGAAATGATTTTTTAATGAATGCACTATTACTGTTCAAACGCTCATCCCAAACTACGGAAAATCTGCTAAGTCAGCTATGCAGTTTTATTAAAAGCAGTCCTTTTCAAAGACAGAGATATTTTTAATCATCATCTGTCGTTTTGATGTACTAGGTAGTAAACTTTTCCCTCAAAAAAAGAATCATTTTACTGTTCAATAAAATATTGTAACAGTTGTATTTTATGTAACATTGATTCTAACTGTAAACTAACATTCACTATAGCAAAATGTTTTCTTTTAGTTGTCCTCTTTCATGGACAAGTCTTTTCTTCTTACTGTGTAAATGCATTTTACACCATTTTAGATCATATGTTATCTCTTAATCTTTAATCTTCAGAATCTCACAAAAAGTGAATCACAGTTTCTCTGTTCACCGTTTTTAGGCATGTGATTAGATGTTTACACAAAGAACAGGAATCCTGGAGGACACCAGATTTATTCTTGACTCTTTATTGGTGAAATATAATTAAAGCCAAAATTTATTGAAGATATTTAAGTTTTAATAAAATGTAGTGCAAAATAAATGTTCCACCAAATAAATGTTCATTGCGCCATCTAGATAATCAGCTTGCTGGAATTTCAGTCACATGCTATTTTTGCTATGTATGAAACATTCAATGTGCTTCAAATGGTTATTCATATATGTAAATATTCAGTACTTTAACGACAAGTCACTGCTGTTGTGGAAAAAACACAAGAAAAATGTAATAAAAAAATTAAGAATACCAGTCACAGCAGCAATCATTCACAGTAGTGCATACGACTTGAGAGTTTCCCAGTGGTAAATACGACTTTAGAGACGACTTGAGAGTTTCCCAGTAGTAAATACGACTTGTGAGTTTCCCAGTAGTAAATACGACTTGAGTTTCCCAGTTGTAAATACGACTTGAGTTTCCCAGAAGTAAATACGACTTGAAAGTTTCCCAATAGTGAATACGACTTGAGAGTTTTCCCGTAGTAAACACGTCTTTAGAGTTTCCCACTGGTAAATATGAGTTGAGCGTTTCTCAGTGGTAAATACGTCTTAAGAGTTTCCCAGTAGTAAATACAACTTGAATTTGCCAGTAGTAAATAGCACTTGAGTTTCCCAGTTATAAATACATCTTGAGAGTTTCCCAGTAGTAAATACAACTTGAGTTTCCCAGTGGTAAGTACGACTTAAGAGTTTCCCAGTAGTAAATACGACTTGAGTTTCCCAGAAGTAAATATGACTTGAGTTTACTGGGTATCTCAGGTTCTGCACTTCAGTGGTTTGAGTCCTATCTCACAGGTAGGTCTTTCAGAGTTGCCTGGGGAGGGGAGGTATCCAAACCTCATGAACTGATCACTGGGGTCCCTCAGGGTTCAGTTCTTGGTCCCCTCCTATTCTCCATTCATACTACATCACTGGGTCCCATCATACAGGCACATGGTTTCTCCTACCACTGCTATGCTGATGACACACAACTCTACCTGTCCTTCCAGCCAGATGATTCCACAGTAGCTGCACGGATCTCAAGCTGTCTGGCGGATATCTCCACCTGGATGGAAGAACACCACCTGCAGCTCAACCTGGCAAAGACTGAGCTTTTAGTCTTCCCTGCCACTCCTACCCTACAACACGACATCAACATACAGCTTGGTACAACCACCATCACCCCATCTAAGTCGGCCAGAAATCTTGGAGTTATCTTCGATGACCAACTGACCTTCAGAGACCACATCTCAAAGACGGCGCGGTCATGCAGATTTGCACGTCGCAACATCAGGAAAATCCGTCCCTTCCTGACTGAGCACGCAACACAACTGCTTGTCCAGGCCCTGGTCATTTCAAGGCTTGATTACTGCAATGCTCTTCTGGCTGGTCTGCCGTCAAGTGCAATCAAACCTCTTCAAATGATCCAGAACGCTGCTGCTCGTCTTGTCTTCAACGAGCCTAAGAGAGCCCACGTCACGCCCCTCTTCATCTCTCTGCACTGGCTACCCCTCGCTGCTCGCATCAAGTTCAAAGCGCTGATGCTTGCTTACAGATCCACCACAGGCTCTGCACCTTCCTACCTCCACACACTGCTACAACGCTACGTCCCCACCAGAAGCCTGCGATCACTAAAGGAGCGTAGGCTTGTGGTACCGTCACAGAGAGGCACACAAAATCACTCTCCAGATCATTCTCCTTCACTGCTCCCTGCTGGTGGAATGATCTCCCTACTTTCATCAGGAACGCAGAATCCCTGGCAATATTCAAGAGACAGCTGAAAACTCACCTCTTCCGTGAACACTTGATCCCCTCATTAAAAAAAAAACAAAAAAAAACTTTCCTTCCCTTTTCCCTTCCTACTCTAGCTTATGGTACTGAGCAATGTATGAAACTTGTATTGTGAGCACTTCCGGTGTTATTTGTCAATTCATGAAGAATCGCTTGTTTGTTTTCCTCACTTGTAAGTCGCTTTGGATAAAAGCGTCTGCTAAATGACTAAATGTAAATGTAAAATGTAAATGTTGAGTTTCCCAGTAGTAAATACGACTTGAGTTTCCCAGTAGTAAATACAACTTGAATTTCCCAGTAGTAAATAGCACTTGAGTTTCCCAGTTGTAAATACATCTTGAGAGTTTCCCAGTAGTAAATACAACTTGAGTTTCCCAGTGGTAAGTACGACTTAAGAGTTTCCCAGTAGTAAACACGACTTGAGTTTCCCAGAAGTAAATATGACTTGAGTTTCCCAGAAGTAAATATGACTTGAGTTTCCCAGTAGTAAACACGACTTGAGTTTCCCAGAAGTAAATATGACTTGAGTTTCCCAGTAGTAAATTCGACTTGAGTTTCCTAGAAGTAAATATGACTTGAGTTTCCCAGCAGTAAATACGACTTGAGTTTCCCAGTGGTAAATACGACTTGAAAGTTTCCCAATAGTAAATACAACTTGAGAGGGCATTTATGTCCAATTCTTATCTAGGAAACTCTCATATTTTTGATAATTCTGATAGCATGTGGAGACAGCATAAAGCCCGAGTTTTGTAATCTCAAAACTAATCTGTAGTTTGTTCAACTACCATTAAGGTATGGCCCCGGGTTATTGTCCATTTACATCTAGCTGTTTTAGAGAACACATTCCCATTAAATGAGTTTAAAATGTTATTTTAAATAAGTATATTAACATGTTTAATTGACAGCTTTTTGTAATTGTACAGTTTGCAAAAATAAAATTTTACAAATACAAACCTTACGGACAAGCTGAGTAATGGCAGTTTTTGCTTGCTTAAAACTCTCATTTGAAATGCTTCCTGATGTGTCCAATAAGATGAAGACATTCAGCCGACCTTCTTCAACCCTGACAGTCCTACCCAAATATTGTCCTAGTGATTGTGCAATAAATCAATTCAAAGGTTAATGTTCGTTGCTTGTGTACAAGAAAATTATGTTTTCAAACATGTCTCTTTTCACCTTTCTTTTTGAAGTTAGGGTGTGACACATCCATAACTGCAGTAAGAGATCCTCCTAAGGCCTGAGCAACAACAGCAGGTTGATCAAATGAGTATTGGGCTAAAATAAATAAATAAATAATAACAAACGATTAACATGTGTACATTGAATCAGTCCCACTACATTGTGTAAATAAAATGTTGGTTTCTTTGACTGACCGTAGCAGCGTGGTTCTGTCCCACTCCATTCTCTTGAATCCAAACATTTTCTTTCAGATGGGCCAAGCATATCCAGACCTAAATGACACAGATACCGCACTCGGTCTCCAATACGGAAGCGTTCCCCAGAACGTAAGGCCCCTGGAGGGGACCCTGGGTTTTTGCAGTCCTCAGCTGGAACAAGAAATACATGATACATACATTTATTATTAATATGCACTATAATATGGATGCATTGTTGAAAAATCACAAATGAGACCTACTATTCTTGTTTTATTCTACTTTTCTTTTAGTGAGTAATATAGCAGCAAAGTCCACGCCAAAGAGAGTGAGGGTGCATTTACAGGACGGAGATGAACAAAATTGGAACATTGACAATGTTGTCAAAACTATCTAAACACTAAAAGCGCTGTATTATGTATGCCAGTCCAGTAGTTGCCGTTGCCACTTGGTAAAGTAACACTACGTGCCTATAAACGCGTAATACGCATGCGTCATGACGTCACCGTTTACACCGTTTGATGTCATGTCAATGGCCCTGAATCTTAAATAGAGAAAACACCTGCTCAAACGCCTCATTTGTAGTCCTGCCATTATTTCCGTCTACATTACCATGGACAAGGTTGGGTAGGTTACTTTTAAAATGTATTTCACTACAGATTACAAAATACATGCTTTAAAAAGTAATTAGTAATGTATTTCGTAACATTACTCAAGTTTAGTAACTTAATCTAAATCCTTTAGAATACTAATAAGTGTGGAACAAACACAAAAAAGGTCATTGCAAGTTTTTATCTCACAATTCTGACTTTTTCCTTCAGAATTGCATGATATAAAGTTGCAATTGTGAGTTATAAAGTCAGAATTATGAGATATAAACTCACAATATTGAGAAAAGTCAGAATTATGAGATATAAACTCACAATATTGAGAAAAGTCAGAATTATGAGATATAAACTCACAATATTGAGAAAAGTCAGAATTATGAGATATAAACTCGCAATATTGAGAAAAGTCAGAATTATGAGATATAAACTGACAATATTGAGAAAAGTCAGAATTATGAGATATAAACTGACAATATTGAGAAAAGTCAGAATTATGAGATATAAACTGACAATATTGAGAAAAGTCAGAATTATGAGATATAAACTCACATACTAAATTCACAACTGCAAGAAAAAAAGTCAGTATTGCTAGTTTATATCTCCCAATTCTGACTTTATAACTTGCAATTGTGAGTTTAAATCTCGCAATTCTGAGAAAAAGAAGTCAGAATTGTGAAACACAAACTCACAATTGTGAGGGAAAACAACTAATTGTAAGAAAAAGTGACTCACAAAACATGAAAACAGTCGCGGATCATCAGGTCATGACAGGACAGTTCAGTTGACAGTTCGGTAATTTTTTTATAAATTCAGTCATTTTGTCTTGTTCAGGACAGAACTAAATAAAAATAACAACATTTTCATGATCCTCTTAAAAGTATTAAAATGTTGATGAAACTGAACTCGTCTTTTTCAGACGGTCAGAGTCAGAGAATCACCAATCGCTGTTTAAATGACATTAAAACTCAAAGTAATCACTTTGGTAATCTAAAACACTTGTAATCTGCTTACCACCCATTTCAAATGTAACTGTAATGAAATACACTTACTCAAATTTTATATTTTAAATACGAAACTAAGTTACTTGTATTTCGTTACTCCCCAACCCTGACCATGGAACACATTTGCATAATGTCCATGTGCTGCAACTTTGGCTCACCCTCAAACAAATGTAATTATAAGACCAGGAGTTTAAGAAAAAAACCCTGAACATTAAATGAAGTAAAACTATTTTAGTGGGCCCTCTTCACTAAATTATAAACCTGAGCATAAAAGCTACCATTTCATGTTTCAAATAAGAGTAAATGATAAAAAATAATTGTAAACATGTAACTTGATTTGCATGTCCTGCATATGTTTGGATCCAAAGGAATATAAATGCTTACAATGGTCGTCACACACTGGTGTTGCTCCAGTCCATCCACCCCACTGAGTGCAGTTCCGCTCAGCAGATCCAATCAAATCAAATCCTTCAAGACATGAAAAGGTCTGTTTTTCTCCAAACTTGAACCACTGTTTCCTCGGCCAGAACTGCCCGTTGTCGAGCTGAAGTTGAGCAGGGCAAAGAATCTCTAAAAGTGAGACAGAAACATGAGTGCTTAAAGTGGAAGCCAAACAAGCAGTCTGAAAAGCTTTTCATGCTTAAAATTGTTAACCCTGGTTTTTTTTCCCCACACTGTTCAATCTTTATCTTGGGTGAGGAATTAATCTTGGGTTTTCAGGATTCATGTACAGCAAAATCAGCTGTGTTGAATGAAGACCCATGGTATACAGTGGTGTGAAAAAGTGATTTCCCCTTCCTGATTTCATATTTGTTTTACATGATCACACTTAAATGTTTCAGATCATCAAACAAATGTAAATATTAGTCAAAGATAACTCAAGTAAGCACAAAATGCAGTTTTTAAATGAAGGTTGCTATTAAGGGAAAACAAAAGCCAAACCTACATGGTCCTGTGTGAAAATTTACCTAATAACTGGTTGGGCCACCCTTAGCAGCAACAACTGCAATCAAGCATCTGCCTTTGAATAGGCCACTCCAAAGATTTAATTTAGTTTTTCTTCAACCATTTCTACAGAGGTGGACTTGCTGGTGTGTTTTGGATCATTGTCCTGCTGCAGAACCCAAGTTCGCTTCAGCTTGAGGTCACGAACAGATGGCTGGACATTCTCCTTCAGGATTTTTAGGTAGACAGCAGGTTCCATTTATCACAGCAAGTCTTCCAGGTCCTGAACCAGAAAAACATCCCCAGACCATCACACTACCACTACCATATTTTACTGTTGGTATGATGTTCTTTTTCTGAAATGCTGTTACTTTTACGCCAGATGTAATGGGAAACACACCTTCCAAAAAGTTCAACTTTTGTCTCGTCAGTCCACTGCATATTTTCCTAAAAGTCTTGGGGATCATCAAGATGTTTTCTGGCAAAAATGAGAAAAGCCTTAATGTTGTTTTTGCTCAACATTTTTGCCCATTCTCTTTCTTATGGTGAAGACCTGCAGTTCTTTGGATGTTGTTGTGGGTCTTTTGTGACCTCTTGGATGAGTTGTCGCTGCGCTCATGGGGTAATTTTGGTCGGCCGGCTACTCCTGGGAAGGTTCACCACTGATCCATGTTTTTCTCCATTTGTGGATAATGGCTCTCACTGCGGCTCGCTGGAGTCTCAAAGCTTTAGAAATGGCTTTATAACATTTTCCAGACTGATAGATCTCAATTACTTTCTCATTTGTTCCTGAATTTCCTTAGATCTCGGCATGATGTCTAGCCTTTGAAGATCTTTTGGTCTACTTCACTTTGTCAGGCAGGTCCTATTTAAGGGATTTCTTGATTGAGAACAGGTGTGGCTAGAGAAATTGAACACAGGGCCATGTAGGTTTGGATTTTATTTTCCCTTAATAACAACAACCTTAATTTAAAAAACTGCATTTTGTGTTTACTTGTGTTATCTTTGACTAAAATTTAAATTTGTTTGATGATCTGAAATGTTTAAGTGTGACAAACATGCAAAAAAAAAAAAAAGAAATCAGGAAAGGGGCAAACACTTTTTCACACCACTGTAAATATGAGTCTCACCCACAGGAGTTAAAAACTATCACTGGATCTACTCTTTGTAATGCTAATTATCCAGGCAATTAAGTAATCAATTAGGTGATGACACTAATGGCCGAGCAAGTTTCAGTAAACCTTCAGTAGACTCGTGTTCATTAACAGAAGAGGTCATCGTTTAAGGCCAATCATCACTTCTAAAGTAACAGCAAGCACAATTTATCCAAATAGCGGCAGCCCTTCCGGTGCACTTATGGTATAACAATCATATTTGTAAATGTGTCAATATTATTGATTGCACAAAGAGAGCATGCAGGCTATTTAATTAATGACTCTTGCACATGAGTTGGACTGATATGTTTCTGATCCTATGCTTTGGAGCTTGGTTTTATACCCCAGTGTTACAGCATTAGTGACGCAAACCCCCAATTAAAACACATCATAAAAAACTTTGCTTTTACACAGAGTGTTAAAAAAGATGGGTTATGTGTGTATGTGTACATACATATGTGTAAATAAGAAGAAGGTACCCTTGCACGCAGCATTGAGTGTTCTCTTTCCATTTGGGAGTCTCATGGATGACCATTGGCCATCTCTGTCACAGACTCTTTGAGTTGACGGAAAAGGGTAGTGCCCTTCCTTGCAGTGATAGGTCAGCACGCTTCCCTCCAAACCCTCATTGGAGTAGGACACACTACCTCCCTTTATGGACACTTCCAAAGAGCAGTTCTTCTGTGGTTCCTCATAATCTCCATAATCACTGGTTTCTAAAATAGATTCAATTCATAGTAATCCTAGAATTAGAAGACAGTGGAAGCTAATTTTTTAGTTCAGTGCAATATGAAAATAGAACTGAAAAATAAGTTTTTTTTTAATTGAAGGTACATAGTATCTAAGTCTACAATATAGTCAAGTTCCCTTTACCATTGTCGTTGTTGGCTTGATTATGCTGTAGGTTGCATGTTACATTTTAGTTTCAAGTTTACAATGCAAATGTACAAATTGCTCTCTGGCCACAGCAATTGAGGAATTTAAGGGATTATTGATGATAAAAGATTATTTGCACCACAATTAAGAATTTATATAATAAACTGTTCAACGTTTTTCCAGAAGTTACTATACTTTGCAAACAGAGAGAAAACAGTGTCAACAGGTCGAGGCAGTCAGCAGGCAAACAACAATCCAGTGATCAGAGCAGTAAATCCAACGAGGCAGGCAGCGAACAATCAGTAACCGGAAAAGACAGGCAGAAAACAGGACCAGGAAAACAAGACACGGGAATAAACGCTCAGAATTACCAAATCAAGACTTCGTGACTTAAATAGTGAGAAGTGATATGGATCAGGTGAGAGTGCAATCAGTCCAGGTGTGAAGGCTTCTGGGAAATGTAGTGAAGAGTGACTGAGGTGGGAGTGAATGTGTGTGTGAATTATGGGAAATGGAGTCCGGCGAAAATAAACGTTCCGCGGTAGAGTGGCTCTTGTGGCTATGGCAGGAACTTTGGCTGGTAATCCTAACATAAAGTTTGTTGTCATTTGGGAAAAAGTTGGTGCTAGTCCATACACATTTCATCAAGCCTGTATCGGTATCCAATACTTCACTTATATGGGATATAGTAAATAAATATATTTGCTCTTTAAAGTTTACCTTCACATTTGACCCTGGACACCATAGGCTCCCATACTCCATCAGAGCTGCAGACTTTTTGGCTGATTGGATAAGGTTCAAATCCATCCCTGCAGCGATAAATGATCCGACTACCCACAACACCGCCATTTGAATACTCCAACGTACCTCCGATGATGAATTCAGATGTGGTGCAGTTTTTGGCCTCAATCTCTAAATCATACTCATAATCATCTCCTGATTGCACTGAAACAGAGAAATATTGAATATTGTTAACCTTTACATTTCAGATCTGAAATTTACAGCATTTCTTGTATGAAAAAAAAGTGGTCTCTGTGTCTCAAAGTGTCACACCGTGATGAGGATAGACCAGGCAAGACAGGCTTCGAAGAATACGATGAGTTTAATGAAGAAATGAATAAACGGAAACACACGCATGTAACGTTAATGATCGACCAAGACAAGACTGAAACAGAGGGCAGATATACAGATGGCACATGAGGATAATTGGGATGACACAGGTGTAAGACATGACTGATAAACGAACACAGGTGTAGACGATGAACTAATGAAGACAAGGGATCAAAACAAAGAGCACATGACTAGACTGACAGGACAGATCGAAAGGAAAACAAAGAACATGTGACACAGACAGACATGAATGTGACACAAAGCTAATGTTATAGTTGAAAAGTGATTCTCTAATTCTTTAAACGGCTGATAACCCAATGCTAGCTTGTTTAGAAGTTATTTTGAAGTTTCTGCTGGGTATGAAAGTATATTTTATAAAAGCTTAAACCAGCTTAATGTGGGTTTCTGCTCTTAGTTGGTCTCATGAGCGTACATCTGAACTTAAATGACTCTAATTCATGAATACTTTGAAAGTATGTTTGTTTACTGTAAAGCAAATGAGCTAAACGTTTAATGCTAAATACATATTTGACAAAATTTTCTGAAATTGATAGAAAAAACAGCCAGGAGGTCAGGCGGCCAAGGTGGAGTCCGGGGCATGGTCCTGGCGGGTGCCAGGAGGTCAGGCGGCCAAGGTGGAGTCCAGGGCATGGCCTCCTTCCCTCTGGCTGCCGCAGGCAGGGATACTGGGCGCCCCCCCAAAATTTTCAGGGGGGAAATCCCCCGTTTCGGTGGGCCGGATGGCACCGGCTCTGGCGGAGGCAGGTCAGGCCCAGGCTCTGGCGGTGGCAGGTCAGGCGCCGGCTCAGGAAGGTCTGGGAGGTCTGGGAGCTTAGATGGCTCTGGCGGGTCAGGGAGCCCGGGAGGCTCTGGAGGGTCAGGGAGCCCGGGAGGCTCTGGAGGGTCAGGGAGCCCGGGAGGCTCTGGAGGGTCAGGGAGCTCAGACGGCTCAGGGGGCTCAGGCGGCTCAGGGGGCTCAGGGAACTCCGGCGGCTCAGGGAACTCCGGCGGCTCAGGGAACTCCGGCGGCTCAGGGAACTCCGGCGGCTCAGGGAAGTTTGGGGGCTCGAGCCAGTCCGGGGGCTCGGGCCAGTCCGGCAGCTCCAACAGCTCTGGGGAGGCGAGCACAGGAGACGGCTCAGGGGAGGCGAGCACTGGAGACGGCTCAGGGGAGGCGAGCACTGGAGACGGCTCATGGGCGGCGAGCACTGGAGACGGCTCAGGGAAGGCGAGCACTGGAGACGGCTCGCGGGCGGCGAGCACGGGAGACGGCTCGCGGTGCGATGCGGCGGGCTCGCGGTGCGATGCGGCGGGCTCGCGGTGCGATGCGGCGGGCTCGCGGTGCGATGCGGCGGGCTCGCGGTGCGATGGGGCGGGCTCGCGGTGCGCTGGAGCGGGCTCGTGGTCAGGACCGAGGAGATCCGGCAGCTCCTCGTCGTCACTTACGGACGGGCAAGATGGGCCGACAGGAAACGCACCGCTGAAGAGAGATGCGGGGGGAGCCGGAGAAAGATGGGCTGGCGGAGCGGGTGTTTTGGATGGGACTGGACGCGGAACACACCCTTCCACCTCGGACCCAGATCCATTCAACTCTAGGATCATCTTGATGAGATCTACTAGGTTGAAGGTACTCATGGAATCGCGAGGGCGAGTAGTGCTCGCGTCCAGCCCCAAACAAAACACCGCAACAAGTGAAGCATCCGGCCAGCCCACCAGATGAGAGAGCTCAACGAACTCCCCCACATACCTCTCCAGCGGGCGCCCCCGCTGCCGGATCCCCCACAAACGATCTTCAGCCTCAGCGCTCTGCATGGCGTCGATCGTTGAAGATGTTGTTGTTGTTGTTGGGTCGATCATTCTGTCACACCGTGATGAGGATAGACCAGGCAAGACAGGCTTCGAAGAATACGATGAGTTTAATGAAGAAATGAATAAACGGAAACACACGCATGTAACGTTAATGATCGACCAAGACAAGACTGAAACAGAGGGCAGATATACAGATGGCACATGAGGATAATTGGGATGACACAGGTGTAAGACATGACTGATAAACGAACACAGGTGTAGACGATGAACTAATGAAGACAAGGGATCAAAACAAAGAGCACATGACTAGACTGACAGGACAGATCGAAAGGAAAACAAAGAACATGTGACACAGACAGACATGAATGTGACACAAAGCTGATGTTATAGTTGAAAAGTGATTCTCTAATTCTTTAAACGGCTGATAACCCAATGCTAGCTTGTTTAGAAGTTATTTTGAAGTTTCTGCTGGGTATGAAAGTATATTTTATAAAAGCTTAAACCAGCTTAATGTGGTTTTCTGCTCTTAGTTGGTCTCATGAGCGTACATCTGAACTTAAATGACTCTAATTCATGAATACTTTGAAAGTATGTTTGTTTACTGTAAAGCAAATGAGCTAAACGTTTAATGCTAAATACATATTTGACAAAATTTTCTGAAATTGATAGAAAAAACAGCAGCTAAAAGGATTTAAAGTTTCCTTGGTGTCATAATGTCCATTTTCAAAACCATTTCCACAGGATGAATTTTGAGGGGTTAAGATTTTGAATGATACATCATTTTTGGTGATTAAGAAATGTGATAGGGGAAAAAGGCAAGTGTTCCCTATACCAGGACACTGTCAGGTTTGGGTCTTTAGAGTAACAAAACACATTTCAGATTTCAATTCAATTCTAAATTTGTATGTTGCACACCCTCACATATCTGAATACAATAAAATGAGAATATTCAGTTGTGTTTGTTCTTAGTTTAGTTTTCATTGACTTGTTCATTAGTCACTTTTGTTTGATTTTCCTGCTTCTCTTGTGTTGTCATGGTTATTAAGGGTATTTTCAGAGGTTTTCTTCTGAGTGACATACAAAAAAGTAAAGACTCCTAACTCCAAAACTATAGCAAGGAGAGTCAAAAGGTTGGTATCCTTTTAAATGAAAAAAGAGGATATTCTCATGCTGAAAAATAAACAGCAAAAAAAAAAAAAAAGTGGAAAAAAGGGAAAATGTACATATCTTTCTAATTTAAAATGGAATTTAAGAGGAAGGAAATAAGGCAACAGGATCATTCTTTTTGTGTTGTTCCTCTACATGTAAGCTGTATCTGCATCAAATTTTGGTGTTTGCATTTTTAAGCAAGGAGAGTCAAAAGGTTGGTATTGTTTGAAAGAAAATATTTTACATTTTTAAATAACATTTGGAAATTTTGCTGAAAAAGACAAAAAAATGAAAAGTTTGCTCAAAGGAAATTTGACATATATTTCATATTTAATATGCAATAAGGAAATAAGGTAGGAGGACAATTCTGTATACATTCCTCTAATATGCGAACTGTATCTGGATCAAATTTTGTGATGATCACATAAAGAAATCAAAAGTTTCAGCATTTGGAACCAAGGTAGTTTTTTTTGTTCAGCCCTTGTCTAGTGGGTATTTTTAAAACTGCACTTTCACGTGGAGTAACTCGTGATCAACGATGGGATTTTGTTGACTCATTTCAATCGGGAGCATCCACTGTAAGTAATGATGTGTAATTTTCTACAATCTTTGCATGTTTCTTGAAGTTATAAGATAAGATGCCGTGATAGCTACATTTTAGCTTTACTTAGCAGCTGTGCACCTCTGGGGTTTTATGTGTCCTAATCAATATCTCGTGATCGCTTCATTGGATTATGCAGACTCATTTTAATCGGGAGAATCTGCTGTAAATAATGATATATCGGTTTTCCACAATCAGTGTATGTTTCATGAAGTTACGAGCCAAAACGTGACATAAATGCCGAATCGGTATATTATGTACATACGGGTCTTGTGGGGCTTCACGAACTCGCTCAGGTTTAGTCAGAGCCCAAGACACTTCCGGCTTAAGTGGCTAATGTCATTAGATTATTTAGTTCAGCTGTGTTACATTAATTACCTCCTTTGTCAGCATACTTAATTACTTAAGCTATTTTCCTCCTCTTCCCGGGTTTAGGGTTAGGGTTAGGGTTTTTAGTTTTTGGGTTTGTTTGTCTACATTTTTTTGCATTTGATAGTTTAAGCCA
Source organism: Opsariichthys bidens (assembly GCA_037194245.1). NCBI lineage: Eukaryota > Metazoa > Chordata > Actinopteri > Cypriniformes > Xenocyprididae > Opsariichthys > Opsariichthys bidens. The sequence continues at coordinate 27,417,698 of CM074284.1, forward strand.
AACGGGATAGGAAGATTGAATAAAGGGAGGAAAAGAAATGGACTTTGCAAAATCAAAGACCAAAACACAAGTCAATGTAATATTGTTATTGCCTGTGTGTATTTATCGTGTGTTTTTATTTTATTTTACACCTTTATTTCACCAGGAGAAAACCTCACTGAGAGTCTCTTTTACAGGAGTGTCCTGGCAAAGATAAGTTTACACATACACATATACATAAATAAAAACAAATAACAAACATACAACCTTTTGCACACCATTAATTCATTCTCTAAATCATGTATAACAGTTTTAAAATGACTTGAACGCACCAAGTTATGAAGCCTCAGTTTCGTTCGAAGACAGTTCAACCAAGTTTAGTTCTATCAGGAGGTACAGAAAGATTATACCAGGTTTTAGAACATAATAAATGGTTTCCAACCAATTTCTGTTCTATAAAACAACAGATATGAAGGTAAATGACACAATATAGCTTTATATATCAATAGTAATGCATTTTCCTTCGAAAAGTTAAGCAAAGACCAAGCAACTCTTTTTATACATTACATTGTAATTACGTGTAAGTTTGTTCCTTGCATTAAACTAAATTAAAACCCTAACTTTTTCTTTAGTTTTTGTTTCAAATAATTAAATGTACAAACTAAAATGTATAATGGATCATCAGTTATTATTTGTACTCCGTAACGTATGCAATCAAATACCCTTGAGAAGTGTGAAGAGCAGTGGAGCTACCTAGTAAAGTTTTAGAATTTGAAAATAATATATATTTTGTTTCTTCAATATTTAAAATGGCTTCAAAGCACACAACCTTCATGGCAGATTGTAAACAGATCAAATATTGCTGCTTAGAAGGGGTCGTACATTATATATATATATATATATATATATATATATATATTATATAAAATGTAAATAATACCAGCCCCAGCACGGATCCTTGGGGTACTCCCCACAACCTCCATTAAATCTGACTGAATACCTTCAGTCTGTACACCCTGGATTTTTTCCCCCTTTAAGTATTTAACCATTATCTGATAATCCAACACTTCTAAGTCTAACAAAACACATGGCGACAACACAGTCGGCTTTTATCGGTGCTAGTTTTTTGTCATCGGTTTGGTACGTCCCTGCCCTGAGAGTACTCCGCTAACACAGGACAGGAAAACACAGACGTTCATGTTTTAAACCGCTTTGTGGTGTGCGTAAATGTAGTCATTGACACAAAACTTGCACTCTTTCCGCTTGTGCATCATTTCAGAATTATGTAAGTAATGCCAGCCAAACAAATTGTTTATTGAGTTTGTACATAATCCGAAGAAAAAAAACCTCTGGGAATTTCTTGCATAAATACTTCTTAATACATTAGACAAGGCTTAAGCTAGTCCTAGACTAAAATCCATGTTTTTTTTTTTTTTCTAAGACGCGTATAAAAGTTACTTAAATGCCCTAAATGAAGTAAGGCCTAATCCTGACTTAGTTTAAGCCCTATCTGTGAAACTGGGCCACAAAATGACAAAAAATGATGTTTCAGCTACAGGCCTTCTTTATATTTCTGACATGGATGAACATGTTATCATTCTCAAACTTTGCATGAAAAATGCTCTTACCTTCAGATACAGAGATGTACAAGAATAAAGTGAAGATACATGTAGTAGCGCAGTGCATGATTGACACGATCAGTCCTAGCTCCTTTTAACTCTCAGATATGGGTGAAATACCAATATGAACCTTGGTAACGTGTATTTGAGGAGTGATTAAACATTAACATTTTTAATGCAATTCTGGGAAACACTATAAAGTAATCAATTTAAAGGGGAAGTGTTTAATTTCTGTCCCAAGGAACAGAATTTCTGAAATAAAAATGTTTCAATGTTTTCAAATTTAAAAAAAAAAAAAAAAAAAAAAAAAAGTAATTTCATGATGAAAGATGACATTTTGGCAACTTTGATAGACCATGTTCTTGTTCATAGAAAGACAAGCAGGACAAAGAGTACAACCCAATTTGAGCAGATTCTCTTAAAGAGGAGATTGAGAATTTCAATTTCAAACACTAAGTCAAAAGCACCACACATTAAATGAACACAATGTGCACAATATACACGTATTCTAGAATATGCAAATATCTAAACAGCAAGTCCTAACCTTGTATAAAATAAGGAATTTAATAAATATATATATTTATACAACAGGGACACGTTCAAGCTCAAACTTGCTATGGTTTCCAGGTTGAACTCCAAGTTTCCTGGAAACGGTGTGCAACGGGGTTTGAGATGCGTTTTCTCTTGTTTTTTGGGTGTCAGAAATGTCAGCCAATCAGCAGCAACATGTATATAAACCACGCGGTATTAAAGAGACGACTGAAGATATTATTATTATTTACAGTAAAAATATAGCATATCAACATGATGATGTAGTTGTTTATATTTTTAGTTTTATGGCAAGGCAAGTTTATTTATGAACCTAATTTCATACACAATGGCAATTAAGTGCTTTACATAAATGAGAAAGAAAATACAAGATATTAAAGTAAGTAATAATTTAAATTAGAATTGATTACCAATGCGAGGCAAATGTTGGATCACAATATTTAGGAACCACAGTTGGGATGTTCTCTTTTATTCTGGACAGCAAGGGCAGTCACTGTAACATCAAGCGTATTTTGCAGTATTAAATGTGTATTTATACCGATTTCAAAAAAATTCTTCAAAAGGAGTAATGACCTTCTTGCGTCATCAGAACAGGGTCTTCAGTGCATCACCGTTTCTGTTTAAAAAAAACCTTTTGCAATGTTTTGTCAGGGCTGAACGCAGCCCAGTTCTTTCTGTTTCTCGAATCTGATTGGTTGATAGCCATGCGATATTTTAATAACACCACTCCTACCTTGTCACCATTTATTTCGCTCCACTTGAAGCGACTGTCATGGCGGCAGAGCAAATCCACCGTGATTTTTGCGAATACTACACTTGTTTCACAAACTGTAGTTTTAAGAGTTTTATTAGGCAAGAATGTAGTTGTTTAGACCTGAGATTTGTAATACACAAATACATAAAACATTATATAGTCATAGTTCCTTGAGCAAAGAAAACACCACATTTTTTTTTTCCAAACATCTGATCTTTATTTACCTTTGTATTGTAAAGAAGCAGAGAAGGTTTGACTGACGGCTTGAGGATCCAGTGGAGTTACTAGGTTTTGTCACCAGCTCTTCAAAATCCTTCTCATTCATTAAATATTTGTAAAACCCACATACAAGTGTAAAGGGTGACCAATAGATATAATGAATATATTAAAACTTACAATAAACATTTTGCCTTTTTTTTTTTATTCAAAGCAAATAAAACGTGCTATTATACAGGGGAGAAAGAATGGCAAAGCGAAACGGTGGATTTAATTGCAGGAGTAGTTTAATAAAAACAAAACCAAACCAAAATACATGGAGAACACGAGTAACTGAAGCAATATAACTCCAAACACACACATCCAACGACCGCCAAAGAACTAAGGGATACTATAAGCGCTAAATATGGGCCATTCTACAGCTTTGGTTCAAAGTCAGAATTGGAAACATCTTTGAAAAAAAATGTCTTTTTTCACAAATTTTGTATGTGTGCAAATTTCATAATATCCAACATACACATCCCTAGTAATTATGCAGTTAAAGTGTTCGTTAGTTCACCCAAAAATGATAATTCAGTCATTAATTCCTCTCCCTCATATGGTTCTACACCCGTAAGACCTTCGTTCATCTTCAGAACACAAATGAAGATATTTTTGATGAGGTTTTTGAATCGTTCATAGATAGCAATGTAATCAACACTTCTCCTTGGGGTCAATATGACCCCAATCGACTTTTCATTCGTTAAAAAAAGGGTTCCCTTCATCTCAAAGGAATAAAATTTTGTGACTTTTCCTATATTATCTATCTATACATGCACAAAAAAAAAAACTGGGTACTTGAGCACAAATGCAATGTGGAAAACACATGCTCACACACACACACACACACACAAACACACGGGTATAACTGCCACAGAGAGCTTTTGTATAGAATTTGGCAAATTAATTTGTCAAATAAAATCAGCCACAAATGCAGAAAAAAAAAAGAATTAAAAGGGTGAGACCTAATGCGCGCACAACACACACACACACACACACACACACACACACACACACACACACACACACACACACACACACACACACACACACCTACAAAACTGTTCATATCTGGATATCGGTGTTGGTTATTTACACTTTTTTAAATTTTGTTTATGTTCTAAAGTTATTTTATTTTTTTTTTAAAAATTTTCCACATTTGAATCATTAAATTGGTCAATAATATGAAACTACAGTCTGACTCTTGAGTTTTGTCCTTTAGGTGTGACTTTTGGCAGTTCCAAAATCCACTAAAATGAATGGCTTTCAATGGCCCTCTGCTGGTCAAAACAAGTTATCGCTTAAAAATTAATCATCTTAGTTTTTTCACTAATCTCCAGATGGCAGAATTCTACACCTAACACCTAGATCAATAACCAGAAACAATTTAAATTAAATTTAGACAGTCATTTTCATTAAAAAAAATATTTCACATGCAAGCTAATGATGTAGTTGCATATTTTTGTGGTAAATGGGTACAAAAGTTCTTCAAATCTCCCAAAACACAGCATTTAATGCATAGATGAGGAGTAAACAAAAAATATATATTATTTGTATTATTGAAAATGTATATATTTTCTACAATTATGCTTTCAATTTTGGGGTCAGTGTGAATTACACATTAGAAGTCTAAGGAATGTTCCCGTATAGATAACTATGTAAAACAAGGTCTGGTAAACCAAACTTCCCCACATGGATAGTAAAATAGATTTTTTTTTTTGATCATTTGGGGACATTTTTTGGGTGGGTGGGTGTGATTGGGCATGTGTGTAGAAAACAGGATTATTACGGCGCTCAATCCTCTCAGCTGACTTGGCTTAAGGAATATTTGGGAAGAAATTTCTGAACACCAGCCACTTTCTTTCAACGACACAAGATGTTGGACCATAATATTACAGCATTACAAAGAAACAAAAATAAATTGATTTGGTAAAATAAAAAAACTATTTATTCTGTGCACACACTCAATGGATTTTAAAACAATTGTTTTGTTTTTTTTACACTTTAATACATGTCCAGGTTTTGTCTTTTATGGATAACTCCACTCATTATCACAACCAAGATTTCCGATAACTAAACACATGTAAATGGTTTCGCAAAACTCAAAGATGATGGACATTTCAACTGAGAGCCGAGGTGCATATGAGGTAAATTATTACTTTTGTAAGTAGTAATAGCCATCAGTCGTATTTATTTATTTCTTCAACATTCAGTTCTGGTTCTAAACTAATCCTTTGTTTTAACTTTCACAGAATGTTTTCTGCAACCCAGTTTTTGAGCCTGATGAAGAAAATGAGGAAAACAAAGGAAATTTCAAAATAGACATATATCTTGAACCTACTAAAAAGCCAGCTGCAGGTAAGTGTGCATACTTGGACTCTCAATCATGTTGGGATATTTAATGTAGGATATTCTTGGAATAAATATGGTGTTTTATAATATGTATAGATTTAAGCACCTTTAAAATGTTGCAATGAATCTAATCCATGTCTTCAATTACTATATTTTTGGCTTAATGTCTTGTCCTTTATAAAAGGTCACAGTGTGGTAAATGACTGTTTGATGACTTTAAGAGAACAGTTGGGTGGCCATGGAACAATAATGGTGTCAACTGGTGTGTTGTTGATTACGGCTGTTCTTTGCATCATACTGCTCCTTGTTCTCAACCGTGAGTGAGCAAATCTAATTTTACCCCATCTTTTATATGGCATTGCTGTTATTTTTTTTTTGTAAAATTGCTGAAATTCTGTTTAATTTTTGCATTTTTATCATCTTTATTTATTTTTTTTTTGGACAGGTCAGGCAAGTTAAGACATTTCTGTTAATTGGCACACTTCACACTTTAATTTCTGTCGCTGTGTAACTATTGTTAAAATAACATTAGAATTAAAACTTAGTTGTTTATTGTGATGCTGAGTAATGAAAGGTTGAGGCTTTGGTCGTATAACAAAGCTTTTAAAAAAAACATTCTTGCTGAGAAAAAAACTAAATCACAGGTAAGGCTTTAGAAGAAATGTACCGTATATCAGTAAGAACAATGTAAAACAATTTACCTGGGATGACAAACAATAATTCAACAGAGTTGAATAGATGACTAACCAATCAAAGGAGCACATGGGGGAAATGTGGGAGGCCAGAGAATGCTATATTGCGATTTTAAACATTTCGTGATTTGCTAAGTATTAAGCATTTTTCATCATTTAGCAGATGCTTTTATCCAAAGCGACTTACAAGTCAGGTGTCTTGCTCAAGGGCACTTTAGTCATGGTATTGAAGGTGGAGAGAGTGCTGTTTATATACAATCCCCACCTTCAATTCCTGCCGGCGTGGGAATCGAACCAACAACCTTCAGATTACAAGCCCGACTCCCTCACCACTACCCATAACACGTTGCGATTTACCTTTTTATCCAACTGGAAATGTCCCCAAAGGAAAACTTTGACCACATTGGCGGTTGTTGCCTAATGGTTAGACCGTCAGACTTGTAACCTGAAGGTCGCAGGTTTGATTCTCTACACCGGCAGGAGAACATGGGTGAGGGAATGAATCAACAGCGCTTTCTTCCATACTCAATGCCAGCGAATGAGGTGTGTGTGTGTGTAGGGGTGTGTGTGTAAGTGTGAGTGTATGTGTTGAGGTGTAGGTGTGTGTGTGTGTGTGTGTAGGTGTGTGTGCTGCTCACTGCTCATAATGTGTGTGCATTAACATGAATGGGTTAAATGCAGAGGACACATTTTGAGTGTGGGTTACCATATGAATACACATACACATAAATCTTTACGCAGGAAAAAAGGTGTATTATTACTACAATGTTAGAAGAGCAATGGTGTTTCTTAAGTGGGTTAGAATATATTCTGCCATTATTAGGGTTGTAACCTCAGCAACCACTCCGTCATGGGTTTCATGTCTCTCCTCTGGGGTCAGGAATGGCAGGGTTTTCAAATGGGGGTCAATGGGCTCAGGATGTCTGTGGTGAGCAGTGCGGTACAGTATGCTCTAGTGCTAATGGGTGCAGAATAATGCTGAGTCAGAGTCCAGTGTAAATGATAAAGTGCTGTGCGTGGTTGGTGGGATGTGCCGAGTGTGGTGTTATTGGTTGGAGTTGATTGCCTGTGGGAAGAATCTGTCTTACAGTCTGCAGGTCCTGATTCTGAAATCTCATCTGGCTGACAATAGCAACAAAAGCAGTCCATGGCGTGGTCAATTTAAAATAAGTTTTATTATTACTGTTTTCTATATTCTGTCTATTTTCTTGGGCTGTCCCTGACTAAAGATTTTTGTAGTTCATTTGAGCCATGAGTCGACTAATCACACGTTTACACTAATAAGCCATAAATCATAATAACCAAGCTTTCAATTGCTAATCAGTCATTTACTAATCGGCGCTCAAGCGCAAGTATAAAGATTTCCACAGCGCCCCGGGAAAAGTTACGATTGAGTGTGTTGTGAAAAAAACGAAGGCAACTGTATAAATATTTTAATTTATTATTTATTTGTATTTCTTTTCTGTGTTTTTCGGCTACACAACGGTGCTGACTCGTCATCTCCGCAGTATGTTTCATACGGATTACATGATCTCAGAAGAGTTATTTTCCAGTTGAATTGGTTTGTTTAAAAGTAGACATATCAAGCTTTCTATAGATACTAGGGCTGCAACAACTAATCGATAAAATCGATAATAATCGATAATGAAAATCATCGACAACGATTGTCATTATCGATTAGTCGCGTCTGCCCACGTGACCGCGAAACGTCCGCCAGTCTTGTCAAATTACAGCACTGAATAACGCATTTCTATGGACAAAATGCATTTAAAATCAGTGGAGGAAACAGAGTGAGCTGCTGCGGGAAAGGTGCGTGATCCAAACCGCCCAAAACATTTATTTGAAGCTTCAAGCTAATGCATTAGCTCCGTGTTTAGCATGGCTTGATCTGTCAGGCGCTTGACCGATGCGCGCGCGTCCTCAGCGCAAAACGTTCATTCTACGGCTATATCCTTATCAGTACATGTTTCAAATTCAAAAGATTTGTCCTGAAACTTTACGTTACTGAATGAGCGCCGGCGCGCGCGCACCCGCGTCAGACTGACGGAATGCGGAGAGAGAGAGACAATTAATGCGCAAAAATATTCATTTTGCTGAAATATCTGTTGTTGACAGTTCAGTTTAGGTTTAAAAATCAGTATGTCATTCAGGAATTCATGGGAGTAACTGTAAAGGGATAACAGCATGTAACTGAATAAATGTAAGACGTTTCTATTATTTACAAGATAAAGAAATGACCGTAAGAGGTTGTGTGTGTTCCTGCTGAACATTTCTCTTGAGTGTTGGTTAACACTGAGTTTGCGTTCTTGATTTTCTTTATTATCTCTATTTTTTTTAATGTAGAGATTTAAACTATATTCACTATATACAGTGCTTAAATTTATTAGACCACCGCCACCTAAACTAACGGTATTGGTGATGACCAAAATCATTTTCATTTTTCTGTAATGGTTAATACACCGGTATGTGTAAGCTGTTTAGTCACAGTAGTATTTCTAATGCTAAAATATAAATATATTTATAAAATTTAAACACTGTGTTAATAATGACTTTTTGTCAGATCCCTAAAATATGTGTTTTCTTTTCTGTGACGGGTAGTCTAAGACATTAAGCACTGTATGTGTTCATAGCATTCATTTGGCACATTTGCTTGAAGAACATTGGGCAGGATGTGCAATTATGTGTTTTTAGTCAATAAAATAATAAAAAAAGAAAATTAGCATTTTTATCCGATTAATCGAAAAAATAATCGGCCAACTAATCGATTATCAAAATAATCGTTAGTTGCAGCCCTAATAGATACACCAATTTTACCGCGAGACCAGAACGGAATGAAACACAGGGCTTAAAGAACAGAAACAAGGGGGCTCAAATAAGACTAATTGATTACACACAGCTGGCAGGAATGAACTAATAATGATTTAAACGAGTGGCGGGAGAAAAAAAAAACAAGCATACCTGGAATAATAAATGATAAAATGTATTTCTTTCAAAGATTCAGCAAAGAATCACTCAGCCATGACGGAAATAACATAGGGAATGAATACTTGGATGAAATCGAATTAAACTCTTGCAAAGATATAAAAAATAAAGTCAGTTGCATCAAAGCGTTAACTAGAATTAGTTATCGGTACACTTGACTCTCAAGTCAAGTGTACCGATAATCTTTATTCCAAATCATCAGATTTGTCATTTGATTTTTCTTAACTTGAATCTCCGGATATTAGATGTTCCGTGAGTTGCAAACTGTCACGAAACTCATTGTTGTTGAGGCAATCAGCGGAGAGATTGGCATGCTGATTGACTCTTTCCCCATTTTCCCTTATCCTTTGGTAGAAGTTGATTGGTATTTCAGATTTGCGTTAGGACCTGTTCGGACTTTGTTCGGAAGTGTTCTCTGCGTGCGAACGCATAGCCAAATGCATAGCATTGGCAGGAGGAAAAAATCCTCCCACGCGTTGCCTTGCTTCCTTTGACGATTCAGAATGGCCGCCAAAACGTCTGACATGTCAAAATATATTTGTCAATGAGTGAGAATGCAGCGTGTTAGGCTAATAATAGTAATCAAAGGACAATAATGCTAGGACAAAAAACAAAAACTCATTGCTTCTTGTCAGTAAAGCATCTTTACATGCTTTGGTGGTGTTGTCGCTTATGATTATTGCAAACTTGCATCAAAGGCACAGTTCTTTGGAGCAAATAGCAAATGCACTGCACTCTAGGTAACAGTCAGCGAGTGTACCAACACCTAGCGATTAGAACATAAGCCAGCAGCATATTCTATCTGAAGCAACATGGCTACAGATTACAAGAAAACAAAAAAAGAAATTAAATAGGAGTGTTTCGATTTCAGTCTTTGTCTAATGATTCAAACCTGAGAGATCGGGCTCTCACATAAGCTCCCGGTGGCAATTCACTGAAAAACCCAGCGCACGTCAAGGACGTGCCATGCACAAAACAGGGGGCTTAAGGACGAGCTTGCAGAGAAAACTGCTTCCTACCATATAAGTCCTTTAAAGGGTAACATTGCAACAGTTGCTTTTCTCCTTTTGTAACGTTCTAACGAGGCCTCCAGAAGGTTCCAAACTAAAGCAACACATCAACGTAGTCGGCAGGATTTGAACCTGCGCGGGGAGACCCCAATGGATTTCTAGTCCATCGCCTTAACCACTCGGCCACGACTACAAAGTGCGCAAGGTGGACATGGCATTTCGCTTCGCTGCCTGAGGGCAGGGTCTTTCCACAAGCACTCAAAAGGAAAACGTATCGTTGCACGAAAAGAGCCACGTTCACCCGAACAGGGACTTGAACCCTGGACCCTCAGATTAAAAGTCTGATGCTCTACCGACTGAGCTATCCAGGCTGTTGGCCGCGACAGCTGCGTGCAGCGTGCGAGCACGGAGCCAAACGAGTAGCATTGGCGGGAGAAAAAAATCCTCCCACGTGTTGCCTTGCTTCCTTTGACGATTCAGAACGGCTGCCAAAATGTCTGATATGTCAAAATATATTTGTCAATGAGTGAGAATGCAGCGTGTTAGGCTAATAATAGTAATCAAAGGACAATAATGCTAGGACAAAAAACAAAAACTCATTGCTTCTTGTCAGTAAAGCATCTTTACATGCTTTGGTGGTGTTGTCGCTTATGATTATTGCAAACTTGCATCAAAGGCACAGTTCTTTGGAGCAAATAGCAAATGCACTGCACTCTAGGTAACAGTCAGCGAGTGTACCAACACCTAGCGATTAGAACATAAGCCAGCAGCATATTCTATCTGAAGCAATATGGCTACAGATTACAAGAAAACAAAAAATGAAATTAAATAGGAGTGTTTCGATTTCAGTCTTTGTCTAATGATTCAAACCTGAGAGATCGGGCTCTCACATAAGCTCCCGGTGGCAATTCACTGAAAAACCCAGCGCACGTCAAGGACGTGCCATGCACAAAACAGGGGGCTTAAGGACGAGCTTGCAGAGAAAACTGCTTCCTACCATATAAGTCCTTTAAAGGGTAACATTGCAACAGTTGCTTTTCTCCTTTTGTAACGTTCTAACGAGGCCTCCAGAAGGTTCCAAACTAAAGCAACACATCAACATAGTCGGCAGGATTTGAACCTGCGCAGGGAGACCCCAATGGATTTCTAGTCCATCGCCTTAACCACTCGGCCACGACTACAAAGTGCGCAAGGTGGACATGGCATTTCGCTTCGCTGCCTGAGGGCAGGGTATTTCAGCAAGCACTCAAAAGGAAAACGTATCGTTACACGAAAAGAGCCACGTTCACCCGAACAAGGACTTGAACCCTGGACCCTCAGATTAAAAGTCTGATGCTCTACTGACTGAGCTATCCAGGCTGTTGGTTGCAACAGCTGCGTGCAGCGTGCGAGTGCGGAGTCAAACGAGTAGCATTGGCGGGAGAAAAAAATCCTCCCACGTGTTGCCTTGCTTCCTTTGACGATTCAGAACGGCTGCCAAAACGTCTGATATGTCAAAATATATTTGTCAATGAGTGAGAATGCAGCGTGTTAGGCTAATAATAGTAATCAAAGGACAATAATGCTAGGACAAAAAACAAAAACTCATTGTCAAAAGTCAAAGTCAAAGTCAACTTTATTGTCAATTCTGCCATACATACAGTACATACATACAGAGAATTGAAATTGCGTCACTCTAAAACCCTAGATTTATACATGTAACATGGTAACAATTAACAATCACAACAGAAACAAAAGAATAAGAAAATAAAAATATAAAATAAAAGTGACTAGTGAAGATAATAGTGCAGAACAGTAATAGTGCAAAACAGTAAGAGCGCAGTAATAGTGCAAATTATAAGAGTCTGAGTATGCAGGGACCAGTATTCAGAGAGACAATGTATCTGAGGTAGATGAATAAGTAATTGAACCGTATGGGGAGGGGAGGGGAGGGGAGGGGGGAGAGGAGAGGAGGGCTCAGAGGTCAGGTGCGTGGGGCAGAAGAGGGGAGGGGGGGCAGAGTCGGGAGGGAGTTCAGCGCCCTGACAGCTTGGTGAATGAAGCTGTCCTTCAGTCTGCTGGTCCTTGCCTGGAGACTGCGTAGTCTCCTCCCTGATGGCAGCTGACTGAAGAGGCTGTGTGATGGGTGGGTGGGGTCACCAGCAATGTTGAGGGCTTTGCGGGTGAGGCGAGTGCTGTAGATGTCCTGGAGGGAGGGGAGAGAGACACCAACGATCTTCTCAGCTGCTCTCACTATGCGCTGAAGTGTCTTTCGGCAGGACGCGTTGCAGGCGCCATACCACACAGTGATGCAGCTGGTCAGGATGCTCTCGATGGTGCCTCTGTAGAAGGTGCACATGATGGGGGCTGGGGCTCTGGCTCTTCTCAGTTTGCGGAGAAAGTAGAGCCGCTGGTGTGCTTTCTTGGTCAGTGCTGTGGTGTTGGCGGTCCAGGAGAGGTCTTCAGTGATATGAACACCCAGGAATTTGGTGCTCCTGACTCTTTCCACGGTCACACCGTTGATGGTCAGAGGAGCATGCTGAGTATTTGTTCTCCTGAAGTCAACAACAATCTCTTTCGTCTTCTCCACATTCAGAGAGAGATTGTTGTCACCGCACCACCTGACCAGGCAGTTCACCTCGCTCCTGAAGTTAGTCTCATCACCGTTGCTAATGAGACCAACTACAGTCGTGTCATCCGCAAATTTTATGAAGAGGTTGCTGTTGTGAGTTGGTGTGCAATCATGGGTCAGCAGAGTGAAGAGGAGGGGACTCAGCACACATCCTTGGGGGCACCGGTGTTCAGAATGATGGTGTTGGATGTGTTGTTGCCGACCCGAACTGCCTGAGGTCTTCCCGTCAGGAAGTCCAGCAGCCAGTTGCACAGCGATGTGTTGAGTCCCAGCTGAGACAGATTTTGAGTGAGCTGTTGAGGGATGATTGTGTTGAATGCTGAACTAAAGTCTATGAACAGCATTCTGACATAAGTGTCTTTTTTGTCCAGATGAGTGAGTGCTGAGTGGACGGCAGTGGCGATAGCTTCATTGGTCGAGCGGTTTGCCCGATATGCAAACTGGTAGGGATCCAGGGAGGGGGGGAGGACAGACTTAATGTGGTGCATGACTAGCCGCTCAAAGCACTTCATAAGGATGGGAGTAAGTGCCACTGGGCGGTAGTCGTTGAGGCAGGTCGGAGATGATTTCTTCGGGACTGGAATAATGGTGGTTGCTTTGAAGCATGTGGGGACAACGGCTTGACTCAGCGAGATGTTGAAGATATCTGTAAAGACATCAGTGAGTTCCGCTGCACAGTCTCTCAATACTCGTCCAGGAATGTTGTCCGGACCTGGAGCTTTGCGTGCATTGACCCTGCAGAGGGATCTTCTCACGTTGTCCGTGGACAGTGTCAACACCTGGTCGTTGGTTGGAGGTGGAGTCTTCTGCGCAGTGGTGCTGTTGTGTGCCTCAAAGCGAGCGAAGAAGGTGTTCAGCTCATTTAGCAGGGGAGTGGTGCTGTCACAGGTCCGTGCAGGGGGTTTGTAGTCCGTGAGGGTCTGAATCCCCTGCCACAGGCTCCTGGAGTCTCTGCTGTCGCTGAAACGATGGGCTATCCTCCTGGAGTACTGCCTCTTAGCCTTTCTGATGCCGCGTGACAGGTTGGCCCTAGCTGTCCTCAGGCTCATCTCATCTCCAGCTCTGAAGGCAGTGTTGCGCATCTTCAGAAGTCTGTAGACTTCTCCTGTCAGCCACGGTTTTTGGTTGGGCCAGACGGTGATGGTCTTTGTGACTGTTACATCCTCAATACACTTGGTAATATAGGAAGTAACAGTCTCTGAGTACTCCTGGAGGTCTGTGGTGTTGTGGTATGTTGCAGCCTGTTTGAACATGTTCCAGTCAGTGGTGTCAAAACAGTCTTGAAGTGCCTCTGATGACCCTTCAGGCCAAACTTGTATTTGTTTCTGGACCGGTTTGGTGACTTTTACAAGTGGTCTGTATGCTGGCATTAGCATAACAGTGATGTGATCTGAAGCACCAAGGTGGGGGAGGGGAAGGGCTTTGTACGCTCCTCTCTGTGTGGAGTAAACAAAGTCCAGGGTGTTGTTTCCACGTGTTGGGAAGTCAATGTGTTGGTGTATTTTAGGAAACACACTCTTAAAGTCTGCATGATTGAAATCCCCAGCCAAGATGAGAAAAGCATCTGGATGGGCTGTCTGGTGCTCACTGATGTGCTGATAAAGTTTATACAGTGCCTCACTCCTGTTGTTGTTGGAGCTGGGGGGGATGTATACAGCAACAAGTAAAATAGCTGTATATTCCCGCGGTAGATAAAACGGCCGACACTTAACAGTCATAAACTCCAGCAGGGGTGAGCAGTGTTTGCAGACCACAACAGTGTCGCGACACCACGCATCATTTGTGTAAACACAAAGTCCGCCGCCGCGGGTCTTACCTACCTCGACGTGCACTCTGTCCGCTCGATGGCATGTTCGCCGGTCGAGCTGAATGGCGTGGTCCGGAACGCTGTTGTTGAGCCATGTTTCAGTAAACACAAAAACACAACAGTCTCTTACAGTCCTCTGAGTAGAGCATAGAAGTCGCAGATCGTCCAGTTTGTTATCCAGCGAGCGTACGTTAGCCAGAACGATGGTGGGAATAGCTGGCTTGTGTGGATTAGCTGCTAGCCTGGCCCGGATGCCTCCGCGCTTCCCCCTCTTCTGTCTCCTCTCACACCGCTTGTGGCGCCTCCACTATGGACGAGGTGCAGTAGTGGGGGTCGGTGATGGAATAGGCCTCCGGAGAAGACCCTGGTCCCGCAGCTCTTGTACGAGCGCCGAGCTTGGGTAAAAGACAGTAGTCTTCTTTCCGACCTCGAGCAGAAACTCACGTCTGTAGCTGAGTTTGTAGACGAGTGGACGCGACAAGGACGTACAAAAACACTGTGTTTCACACGACAAAAAACACGAAAACACCGATCTGTCGGGAGAGAGAGAAGCCGCTGCGTGT